>APFE030359936.1:55321-71969 GCA_000404065.3 Pinus taeda
TCTTTTGGACACTTTTCCCTAGGCCAAAGATCAAAGCCTAAGGGAACCACTTGTCCTCCGGTACCAAATTTCAACATGGCTTTGAAAAAATCAGCAGCTTTTCCATTTACTAATGGGGCAATCCAAGGCTCCAAAATGCAAGCCCGAATCCAATTTATAAAGTTCTCACCAAATCCAAGCTTATGTAAGACTTTCAACAGAAAACTATGTCTTACTCTATCAAATGCATTTGCTAAATCAAGTTTGACAACCATACCTTTTTCATTGTGTCTCAGGCTTGAGTGGATTGCCTCTTGGACCAGAATGAAGTTGTCCACAATCTATCTACCTTGAATGAATCCTCCTTGGCTTTTCGGTATGATTTTGGGGAGGATGAGCTTCAGTCTATTAGCGATGACTTTGGTAATCAATTTGTAACCAATATTACAAAGCGAAATCGGGCGAAACCTGTTGAAGGAGTTGGTTCCTTTCTCTTTGGGGATGAGAGCAAGAAAAGTAGAGTTAGTGCTGCCTCCGATTTTCTGGCAAACTTGGGACTTTAGGACTATTTTGTAAAGATCTTTTTCCACAATTGACCAGCAAGTTTGGAGGAATCTGGCTGAGAATCCATTTGGCCCAGGGGCTTTGTCTGGGTCCGTGGCAAAAAGGGCGTCCTTGACTTCGTTCTTGGTGGCTTTAGCTTCGAGTAGATGATTCATTTCAGCAGTGACCAAGGAGGGGACCACTTCCATCATATCAAAATTTTGGTCCTGATTTATATATTCACTATAGAGGCTTTTAAAGTGAATGGAGGCTGCTTTTTTGATATTTGCATTATCCTTGTGGATGGTAGTGCCATCTTTGATTTTGGATATGGAATTGGTACATTTCCTTGCCTGAGCTTGTTTATGAAAGAAGGAAGAGTTCCTGTCCCCTGCTTTAAGCCACAGACTGCGTGACTTAAGTCTCCTGTATTCTTCCTCAGCTAGACAAGCCTTGTGATAGTTTTGCTGGTGCTGGGCTTCTTTATCTAGAATCTCTTTTGTTATGTCAGCTGTTTCAGCATGGAGATGGTGAATTTCCAGTGAAATTTGAATTTTTTTCCTTTCGTTGGTTAGGTTGGGCAGAGATTTGGCCCAACTTTTCAAAGCCCTTTTCACTCTTCTGAGCTTCTCCTCCCAGACGAAAAAGGGGGAGCCTTTGACCGATTGCAACCAAGTACCCTTAACTAAATGCATGAAGTCCGATTTCTTAGCCCAGAGCGGCTAAATCTGAAGGGAATTGGTCCGAGGTCAAGTTGAGACACGAGTTCCAGCTTGATGGGTTTATGGTCAGAAGTGCTAGAAGGGAGAATGTGGACTCTAGCCTTTGATCCAAGCAGAAGAAAAGAGCTTTGAAGAAAGAATTTGTCCAACCTCGCAGCAATATGGCCAGGACCAATTCTTTTATTAGTCCAAGTGTACTTACTAGAGATTGGCTTGATGTCCAGCAGATCCCAGACCTGCATAAGGTCCTTTTGCCCATCCCCTTGCCGGATCATGAACAATGTTGCATCCTCTCTTGTCTACTGATAAGAGTGTGAGATTTAAATTGCTGGCAATGATGGTATTCTCAAGGTTAACGAGGTTTGCTTGATTTCTTATGGATTCCCAACAGGCCTTTTTTCCCCAGCGTTCACAAGGACATACACGTTGAAGAGACTAAAAATTTCTTTTGAGTCTAAATGCTGGAACTTTAAGAACAGCTAGTGCGTGTTGAGGGTCTCTGAAATCACTGAGAATTTGCTAGTGTTCTAGAGGGTGCCCAACCCACCAGAAGCCCCTCGAGTTGAAATTGCTTTCGCCTCACATTTATTCTAGAGTTTCTTACTTGCCAGAAGGAAGACGGAGTCCTCCAGTTTGGTCTCCTGGATGAGAAGTATATCAGGAGCTTCTGTTCTGATTAAACTTCTAATGGCTTCTTCTTTGATTCTGCTCCCCATACCTCTACAGTTCCAGGAGACAATCTTCATCATTTGAATTTCTGATTGGCTCCATTGGAGCCTTGGGGCTGGTTTCTCGCCATCTTCGGTTTTGACGCTAATAACTTCTCAAGGGTTGGCTGGCTGCCTTGGAGCTTATCTTTGAAAGGTTCCTACTCTCTTTTTTCCTGATCTGTTTTGCGGCCTCTTATGGATCTCCTTATCGAGGCTTGGGATTCTCCTATTTCACCTTCTTCCTCCGAGCCATCAGATTCTTGCTCGATTTCCTCGACTTCGACAGTGTTTCCTTTGGAACTCTCAGCAAGGCTAGCTCCCTTGGGAGAAGTGGGAGTACCTTTTGCGAGGGGGGTTGATTTTTGGTTGTCTGCTTCCTGAGTTTCCTCTATTTGCGAGCTTAGATGGGAGAATTTATTTTCTTGCTCCATTCTGAAGGGGGTTGCTGAGGAGGGGCTTGCTGGGGGGCTCTTCCGTTTGGCCCAACCTGCTTTTGGGTTTTCTTGGCACGCTTGACCTGATTCCAGCCTTATTCTTTACCCTTGTCTGGTTCAGCATTGGATGGACATCCTCTGGCGAAGTGGCCGTAGACATGGCATTTTTGGCATTTGAAAGGCAACTGCTCGTAGTCTAGCTTTTGCAAATGAGTCCAGGTTCCTACTTTGATTTTGATGGCTTCTGGAAGGCCCACCTCAAAATCTACTTCGACACAGATTCGGGCACAATCATATTGATCTTTGCTGTTTGCCTGATCTATGAATTTCCCAAGGGCGTTGCCGATGTGCTTCAACGAGTCCCAGTTCCAACAATGCACTGGAAGGTTTGGAAGCCTGACCCACACCGGGATAGCTGTGGGAACATCGACTGTAGGGTCGAAATCCGACGTCCATTTGTTGAGATAAAGGCCCTAGGGGCCCATGAAATAGGGGCCACTCTGGAAGATCAAATCCTTGTCGTCCTTAGAGGTGAACTCGAAGAGGAAAAACCCTCGTCCTCAAAAATAAGAAGTGACGCTATTCTTGATCAGAGGAGCCTAGTTCTTGTTGACCCAGATCTTAGTGGACTTAGGAGAAGGCCATAGCCCGGTGAATTGACCAACAAGGGCCCGCTCAGACAAGGATAGGGCGACTTGAATCGGGGTTTCAGACAAAAGGGAGATTTCAGGAATGTCCTCGAGCCTCTTGACAAATTCGGCTGCTTCGCTCTTTTTCTTCTCCGGCAAACCAGCCAAGAACTGAGAGAAGGCTTCGGCAGATGAAGGCGAAGGGGGGGTGAGAGGGCCAGCCTGGGGCGAGCCCAGGACCTCCATGGGGGCGTACCCTAGCTTACAAGCCCCTCCCAACAGCAAACGAGCCACACAGAAGCGCAGACTCACAAAAAGGAGCTCAGGAAAACGCAAAAGGGCAGAGAGCCCAGGGCCATGGGGCCGCAAGGCAGGGGGATCAAAGGCGCAGTGGTGCCGAAGCGCAGGCAGAAGACTAGGCCTTCATGGGTTGCACCAGCGCTCCAAGGCTCGAAAATTCGCATAATTAATAATTTTTATTAATCCAAAAGTTTGATTATTCACCAAGGTTCTCCAAAATTATAACTTAAATTTTAATTCAAAAATAATAATTTTCCTCACCCCAACAAGACTCCTTATTTCTTTTCCTAGTTGTCTCTTGATCCCCCTTTTCTACTCCTTAATTTGTGTTCATTACTAAAGTCAATTGATAAGTCTCAGATTTGGTCCCCTAACTACCTTCTAGTTTAACTTAGTTTGCCTCTTAAGATGGATATTATTATGTTGCTCTTTGCCACATTGGGGTTCTCTAAATTTCTACAATTTAATTTATTAATCTTTATTTTAATTCACCACCCTCTTTTCTTAATGGAGTTTAACTATTTTAGAATTATTCTTTATAATTAACTCTATGTCCCTCTTCCCCCTTTTTCCAATTAAAATACTTATTTTCATTATCTACCAAGTATTTTTTCCAATGTGGGAAGGGTAGAGTTCTCAAGGTACAACATTTTATTTCTTTCTATTCTCCCTTTACTCCAAGTTTTATTAATGATTTAATTGCCTTGGTTCTAACCTCATTTACCACCTGATGTGAGTTAGTAGGATTTTCATATCTTGATTATATTTATTAGTTTCTTTTTTTGATGCCAAGGGTGTCAAGTCAGTCGTGCCTTTTAAGAACTTCCTTTTGCAGTTCCAAGGGTGCCAAGTTGGTTGTGCCTTTCAAGAACTTCCCTTGAAGTTTCAAGGGTGCCATGCTACTTGCCCTTTAAGCATCCAGTGGTTACGAGGGGAAATCTAGGTGCAACGACAAAGACTGCTATCATCTCTCGTGTTTTCCGCTATAATGAGACTAACGGTGCTGGGGATCAAGGAATCTGCCTTGTGCATGCCACCCAGTAAATCCTTGCGAGCAACGCAATTTGGGACCTGCCCCCACAACATCGTGATCTCGAAGGCGAAGGTGTCCCAACCCTTCCAACCCAAGTCACGATGGGAGTGCTAGCGGGTGAAATTAGGCACATTGTCCCATCCCTCCCATGCAGTTTCAACCATTTGTACAACCCCATCACCCATGTGTGAGTGCAACTAACTTGTGCCTGCAGCCACTAACAGGTCATTAGAATTTATAGCAAGATTCAAACTGAACATTAAAGTTTCAAAGACAAAATATTCATTTCCATCAAACTAGATGTCATCGACTTATCACATGCGAGTGCATTTAGTGATTTCCTGCCATAATCGATAATCATAAGTAACAAAGTTTCACAGTGTTAGTCATTGTCATAATAGCATCATCAACATGACATAGTCATCCACATCTTTATTCATCGTGAACCAAAACTAATGTAAGTAGCCAATATAAGGAACACATCCATCACAACTATCATCATTATAACATCAGTAAAAAAACATACATATCCATCAAAGCTGTCATCATCCTAACATCAATGGAAAACATGCATATCCATCAAAGCTATCATCATCAATAGAAAATAGACATATCCATCAAAGCTATCATTATCCTAACACCAACTAGGAAATGAACACATCCATAACATCCACAAATAGTAGAGTCAAGTGTCTGGATCCTCAACCTGAGGCCCTCAAAGAATAATGTGTGAGCCTTAAGGCTAAATCGATGTTAATGTCATATCAAGGTCAGTCAACTAGAGCGGAGCACTATAGGTACTTCATACAATAATTCTTTTATGGGAGGATAAACTCTTGTCCACGTGCCTTTTTAAAGGGACAACCTCCAAATGAGCAATGCTCCAATACAATAACAATCCTTGACATTTTATGAGGACAATGTCAACGAGGACTCCATATTTATTTGTATTTATCTAACAAATCCTAACCACTACTGGCATTTACATTAATGAATGGGCCATATTAGATTTTGTAATTTTATTGCATTATAACTACCTAGTGGAACTTATTTTGATAATTAAAATAATGGACCTAGTCCACATTACATTAAATGGCTACTGTACATATACTATTCTTAACTCTAATGGGTTCTTCAACCCCCAATATATCACTAAGGAGGACTCCACCACTCCATCCCCCTTTGAGAAGTGTTGTGCTCAACTTTTGAACGTAGGATGTACACCCATAAGCTAGGGTTGCACATCACCGTCAATGTTGAGTGAGAGTGAAGTAGTCCAGGAATTGTGTCCATAAGGATCTCATATATAATGTAGGCTCCCATGTATGGGCACTGTTCTCAATGCTGACAACGGAGTCATGCAAGAAATGCACCCATAAGTCCAGATCTCAAGTATTGGTGCTACGCTCAATGTTGAGAATGAAGTCATCCAAGAAATGAGTACACAAGCCTGGGACCCATGTATGGGTGCACATGTTGGCTTCCTACTAATGACACATGAAAGTGATGAATGGTTGAGTGTTGTGTGCAAAATGCCCACCATGGTCATGTTGATCTAGAAAATAGCTACGGACGTCGAAAATTGATTGTGTATTTGGTGGAACATTGCCATTGAAAAAGATTAAGCTAAATTTTTTTATTCAGCCACATGCTTAAGGCTGGTTATGTTGATTATGGCTTCATTTAGAGGTGTAGATTCATCAAATAGAAGGTGAAAAATGTCCATTTACTATTCTTTACAAGTTATTTCTAAATCATACCTTGCAATTGGTTGTTTGTCCTCTTCTCTGGTAATTTCCCTGTCGATGGCCACTCTAATGTGAATTTATACATGTCTCCATAATACTTTTACATACTTCCCTCTGTTTTTTGAATGCTTTTCCATCCATGTCATTTGGTGGCTTCACTAGGGTTTTGAGGCTACAATTGCAAATCACTGTAACTCCCTTAATATGGATCAGAGATATATCATTTGGTATGTCAAATTGTAGTTGTTGAAGTGCTTAACATGGCTTTGGTCTGGCTTCAATCTGGGCAGCCTGTCAAAAGCAACGCTTAAAATAAAGTTGCATCCATAACATATTAAACCCTTAAATCACTGATTTTAAATGAACAATACTCTAGACTCCAATTTTAATGACTTTGTTCTTGTTTTTTTGAACTCATGTATTTTTTATGAGGATTGTCATACCTGCCATCTTTATATATTGAATGTTTGTTATGATTGCTTTTCTGGGGAATTTTTGGTTTTGTTGTTTTTGTATTTCCAGTAAGCATATCAACAAGAGTTTAATCAATCAATATCGATCTGCCATCAATATATATTTTGATTTTGAAAGGAATCTAGATATGCAATTTGTTCTATAAGATTCTGCAGAGAGAACTTAAAAAACTGATTTGAATGTTGTGACCCAATTTTACCTCTTGAAAATTTGCAAAAGGAAAAAAATATAGGTAATTTCTTCCCATTATGCCTTAAAAAGGTGTCATGGTACCGCTTGTTATGTTCTTTGATTTTGAAGATGAATAACAAGCAATATATTGAGTAACACGATAGAAATTCCCCTTTACTTCATTAGTTCATTAAAAATCATAAAACCCTTAAGCGAGGGAAACATCATATTGAATGGAATGATAAACTCCTATTCACTTACCTCTTCAAGGTGGGAGCCTCCAAATGAGCAATGCTCCAATACAATAACAATCATTGATGTATTTATTTATTTCTATCTAACAAGCCCTAACCCTAGCCATTATTGGCCTCAATATTAATGAATGGGCCATATTCCATTTATTGCATGATAACTACCCAATGGTCCTTATTTAGCAATAACAAACGTAGTGGATCCAATCCACATTATATTAAATGTCCACCTTACTTCCAATGGGCCCTTCAACCCCTATAATACATCACTAGGGATGATGCCACCACCATTCAATTACCCTACTCCTCCAGATAAACTATATACCTCTTTCTAGAGTGCTTTTGTAATAGGGCAATCCAATAGAATATTCTAAGTGATCTCCTCTTCTAACCTCCCTAGATAACTGAAACTTGGTCCTTGCCAACGTCTCTTTTGGAAATTGTCCCAAGTTAAAAGTTTATTACTCAGAACTAACCAGAGTGAACCTACAATGGCTTCCACCACCTACATTCATTAGTATTACAATCAACTAATATGGCCTTATAATCCATATTGGCAGAGCTATGTTGCAGGTTCGTGCCCCCCAACTTGTATCAGTTGTGTTTTTGGTTCAAAATGCTGAAACACACTTGAAACATGTTTCACTTGTGGGAAACATGTATCATACAGATTGAAATGTGTTTCAGTGTCCATATGCACATTTCCAAAAAAAAAGGTTGTTCGATTTTTCCTTAATTTGATTGTTGGGACCTGCTAGACATTTCTTGTATCTTTCCTTTTCCATCCTTTTACTTAAATTTTTAACATTGCTAGTAATTGTTTCAGGATGTTTCGTAGTGGTTCCAAGCTCATTAGATTTCATATGGAGAAAGTAAAATTTCATATTTCATTTAAAATTCAACAAACTTAATGATTTTTAGGATTTCATGATTGGTAGATTGCAACATTTTCTCTAGATTTTATCGCTTTTTGAGGGTATGGGGTTGGCATTTAATCAAGAGAACCAACTTACCAAGTCCTTTATGTACCTTGATGTTAGTGATATTGGTTGTTGGACTCCTTTGTTGCGGCTTTAGCAAAAATGTGTCCTTCACTTAAGCCAAAATTATTGACTAGGCATGTTAAGTTTTTTGTATCATATTTTAAAGCTTGGATTAGGTAATTTCATCAAAATTGGGTGTTGCTAATTGATGCCCTTAGAGGATTGAGGTAGAGGCAAAGGGTGCTACTAATGATGAGGATCCCAATGTAAGAGATGGTGGAAAATTGCTCGACATTTATGATTGTCATTTGAATGTTCTTGCTCATTTATTTATAATTATTTCTTTCCAAGTTTCAATATAATGTGCTATTTACAAAATAGCACACTCTCTCTCTCTCTCTCTCTCTATATATATATATATATATATATAGTGTTTCCCTTTTTTCAAATTTTGGGGGTGTCACATTCCCAACACACTTCTATTTCAAAAATGCATATCATGCAACTTTGTTGCAAAGTATTCCGTTGATGGGTTCCAAGACTAAACCAATGAAGCATCTAGAGGTAAATTTTCCACCAACTTCCCTTTCAAATTTGTTAGCCTTTTCTCTATCCTTACTTCCTTCCATCCATGCTACTATAATATACCTTTACCTAGATATGTAGCATCTACAAGATGTATTATGCTCTACTGGCTTAGCTTTCTATTGCCTTTAGAAAGAATGTGCTTGTTTCCACAACTTATCCAAGGGTCAACCCTTGTAGTCTAATGCTTTGACAATTTCCTACCTTTTAAGCCATCCAATTCCATAGAAGGAATTGTTGAAATTGTAACTAGGTCTGGTCTTCATAATGTATAGTTGTCATTAATGTATTTATTATGATTTGTCAAGCATGTTCTTCATGCTAGAGTCGAAAGAATTTATTTTTGAGTCAAAACAAAAATTATGTATTTCATGTCCCATTTGGAAATTTAAAAGAAAAAGCATTTGCATTTTTATTACGAGTCATAAGCCCACAAATTGAACAAGTCAATCCTACTTGGACAAGTTGACCTAGCCCTCCAAGTCACACCTATTTGACCCTTCTAGACAACTATATATTGAAGATCCATTTGACCCATTTGGAGATTATTCATTCAAAAAACAGAACAGTTATCATCTGCACCTAGTGAAGGAAGAAAAAACACGAGTCAAAGGAGAGAGAGAGGCAAGTCATAACAAGAAGAAATCAACATCTTTGACTGGATTTCAGACTTTTACCAACTTGCACGTGTGAAGGACGAATTTCTGTGATTAGGCCGAGTTTCTTCTTGGGTAATTGCAAGCCAAATTTTGGCCCTAGTTGCAGGACTAAAATTTTCTGAGTTTGACTAGATTGGAGCAGATTTGACTAGCGTTGACTTTGACTTTTGCAGGTGACTTGGAGGAGGGTTTGTCTTGGTACCTTGGGTAGTCTAATATTGGTTCTTGGCATGGACCAAAAATCACTGTGTTAAATTTGCGTGACTACTGCATTTATTCTCAGAGAAAGTGAAAGAGTAGAGTAGGCTTATGTGTGTCATGTTTTAGCAAATATTCATGTTTAAAAACATGAACAAAAATCTATGCTAGGTTGGGTATTAAACTGATGCGATTCCTAAAACCGAAACCAGGTTGGGCCTACAATTTTCTACATGGTATCAAAGCAACAATGAACCTATCAATTGAGAAGTGTTGAACAACAAGCATATTCAACCTACATACCCAGAGATTTGGTGGTTGAGAGACTGTTGCCATTTTCAATGTTGGATAGTTATGTTGGTTGAGAGGGTCAAATGGCTATTGGTTTGAGGGTGGATAGGTTGAGTGGGGCTAAAAATTTTGGCCCATGGAAGGAGAGGATAATTTTGGTGCTTGAGGAGTGAGTCGTGGGATATTGTCGAGAAGGCAGTACAACCACCTATTGATCTTATTCAGTTGTCAAACTTCAACAAGCGCAATTTGAAGGCTAAGATAATCCTTCTTGATGTGATTAAAGACCACCTTATACCTCATGTTTATGGGAAAATTTTTTCTTGCAAGATGTGGGATTCCTTGATAAAACTTGATAGAGCACTAATGAAAACAAGAAGATGGTGTTACGTGAGAAACTGAGAAACACCAAGATGACCAAGACTGACACAATGACCTCATACCTTACCAATATCACACAAGTGAGAGATGAGTTGGCTGCAGTGGGAGAGATTATTCTTGATGACCAATTGGTCAGGATGACATTGAGTGGGTTCCCTAATAAGTAGGATGGATTCGGGATGGCATTATGGCTAGAGAATGTCTTCCAAATTGGGGAAAGATATGGGATGATTTCATTTAGGAGAAGATCAAGAGGAATGCCAAGAGTGGCAATCAACGTGGTGGGGAGGATGAGGAGAATGTTGCCCTTGCAACTAAGGGCAAGAAGAAGTCCAAGAAGGGGTCCATGAGCCAAGTAGAAAGGAAACATAAGACACAAGACAAGGACATGAGCAAAGTGATATGCTTTGCTTGCTAGAAAATGGGGCACTATGCCTTTCAGTGTCCCAATAGAAGGGAAAGAAGAAGAACGTTGCAGCTTCTGCAGAGATAAATGAGTTTGCCACACAGTTAGAGTCTAGATAGAGAGTTTTCTATGGTGGTGAACCTTGTCACAAATTTATCCTCCAGCAAGTGGTACTTAGACAGTGGAGCTTCACGCTACATGACAGGTGTCAGAGGGCACTTCATAAATCTGGTTGCAAGAGACATAGATCAGGAAGTAGTGTTGTGTGATGACTCTACAATTAGAGCATTTGGTGTGGGGATCGTATCCTTTCAGAGGGAGTCACATCCTCCCTTGGAAGTAACGGAGGTCTTGTATGTTTTGGGGTTGAAGAAGAACCTCATTTCTATATTTAATATTGAGGAGGATAAGGGATATGTAGTGGTGTTCAGTGATGGATAGGTCCTCATGTATCCCAAGGGATCCAACATCACTTTTTGGAGTTCACTTTGGGAAGTTATATAGACTTTTGTTTCAACCAATGGGAGCATAGGTATCCACTGTTAGTAGTAGCAATTTATGTGAGCTATGGCACAGGAGGATTGCATACTCACATCATGTGGCATTGCACATTCTGAGGGAGATAGTTATAGGTGTACCAGTGTTTGGCACAAAGCATCATGATGTGTGCAAGGGGTGTTCTTTGGGAAAGTACAACAAGACAACCTTTCAGAGTAGTGACAACAGGGTGAGTGGTATCCTAGACTTGATTTATTCAGATGTATGTGGTCCTATGCCTTAATCTTCTTTGAGTGGATACTTGTATTATGCCCCTCCATTAATGCTAATGCAGGAATACCTGAATGTTTATCTTGAAGACCAATGGTGAGGTATTCAAGAGGTACCGAGAGTTCAAAGCTTTCATGGAGAACCAGACATGGAGGAAGATCAAGGTCTTGAGGTTTGCAATGGGGGCGAATACACCTCCCGCGAGTTCGAAGATTTTTGCGTTAGTGCAGGCATCAAGAGAGAGTGGACAATGCCTGTCAACCCACAATAGAATGGTGTTGCTGACAGGAAGAAGAAGGCCATATTTGGGGCTGTGAGAGCCATGTTACATGATTGGGGTTACCATTCTTCCTATGGGTAGGGGCATGCAACACTGCAGTTTATATGCAGAATAAGAGTCCACAAAGCGTGTTGGGGAGCAAGACTCTTGAGGAGGCTTTCCTTGGGAGGAAGCCTGAGGTGGGACATTTTAGAATTTTTGGGAGTCTTACATATTCACATGTCCCTTTAGAGAAGAGGACAAAGTTGGAGCCCACTATAGAGAAGGGCATTTTTGTTGGGTACAACGAGACCCTAAAGGTTGATCAGATCTATATTCCAACCTTAAGGAAGGTGGTGGTGAGGTGGAATGTGAGGCTGAAGGAGGAGCGAGCAATGAGGAGGTCGCGAGATTTGGGTCATGTAGAGCAATAGAGTACACAACAGAGTAGTGCACAATAGGGAGGTTCACCATAGGGTCCGGGATCACAGGGGTTTGGTGGTTCACAGGCTTCAGGGGTGACGGGTCCATAGATTATAGGTACATTGGGAACTGGTTCCCAGAGTATAGGTTCACTGCAGACCATAGGGCATCATCATCAAGAGTACCGATTATTGAGGAGGATATAACCCATCCCAGTTCTGGAGGCTACTTTAGGGAAGAGGTAGCCTAAATGGCTTCGTGATACCTTGTAGGAAGCCCAAGAGACAGTGGGAAAGCCCAAGTGGTTAGTTAGGGAAAGCATACCATCCGAGAGGTTTGGTAGCTATTTGGTTGTGGGGAGTAGCATTGTGGAGACTGAGCCATCTAGCTACAAGGAGGCTCTAGGCCAACAAGTCTGGAGGGATGCCATGGTGGAAGAGTATGCTTCCATCATGAAGAACATGTGTGGGTGATTGTGCCTAGGTTTGAGGGAAAATCAATTGTGACTTCAAGATGGCTCTACAAAATCAAATATGTTGCAGATGTCGACGTTGAGAAGTACAAAGCTCGTTTTGTGGCATGGGGGTTCTCACAGGTAGAGGGAATTGACTATGATGAGACCTTACCTATGGCTCGGTACACTTCGATTAGAGTAGTGATCTCCATTGCAACAGAGATGGGTTGGAAGATCCATCATATGGATGTGAAGACTGCTTTTCTCAATGGGATCATCCAAGAGGAGGTATATGTTGAGTATGTTGTCATTGATGTCAAAGTGGGTGCAGGATGTAGAGTGAGTGCAGATATCGTCATTGATGTCAAGGTTAGTTGGAGATCATTGAGGTGATGATATCCACAGGATAATGCAGGTTGCAGCTTGATGATGCTTGATGAAACCCTAGCTTTAGGGTTTGGATTCTCTGAATGATGTTCATACCCTGCTTTTGTTGGAGTTTTTCGAGCAACAGATCAGTGAGTTTGTCTTCTGACCCTTTGCCATTGGATTCTCCTCATCATGTTGATTCTATGCTTAGTGAAAGTTGGTACACCCAATTTGTGGCTCAAAGCCCCAAAGGGAGATGATGTGGCATTTTGTTATTGTCTGGAAAAATCATGAAGTCAAGAGGCCCTCTTATTAAATATCAAATTAAATATATGTGGCATCATTACATTGAAGGATAGTTCTGTTTTAGGAGAAAATTCAAATTTTCAAGTCAAATATTATTTTGGTCCAAAAGGTAAAATTCAAATTTGGTCCAAAATTCGAAGGGATTATTTTGGCTCCAATAATTTGAGTTTAAAATTCAAATTGTTAATCTCTATTTCGCTTGAAATGTATAAGTCAGCTGCCCATTTAAAGGTCACCTTGACCGATATAAATATGCTAGTTTAGTCCTCTGCAGGCATCATCAAACACACTATCTTGTGCAAAGTTTCTCTGAGGAGAAATATCCCTGCGGCCAACGTATCCTTGGAAGAGATCGAAGTCTGCTAAAGGTTTTTTTTTTTTGTTGGTTTTGTATTTTGTTAATTCTGGGTTTTGGTTTGGGCTTGGCTATAGGATTCAGTTCTCTATCGTAGGAAGAAGGGTCTTGGGCTACCTTAATGCATTAATTTGAGCATAAAAGGCTTATCTCTGCTACAGCGAAGAAGTTAACTAGTATGGTTCAGTGAAGCAGCAAGGACCATCTTTGAAGCAAATCACAGTGACCTAATTGCAGGCTTGTTGACTAATTTCTGGGCTACATTTTGATTTAGTTTCATGGGGTTCGCTGGGCTATCATGTTATTTTTGTGGGTGATTTGACATAGATCTGAAATTGTCTTCATCCCTCCATAAGGCAAACTACTGTGCAAACTCATGATAGCTCGGAATGGTGAAGGAAGATTGAAAGAAGTACTTTTTGGTCCTTCATTCACTTCTATTTAGCATCGGTCTTGGTCTTCCAGAAACAGTGGTCTAGTCCTAGTTTCAGTCCTCAAATATATTGGTACATTCTCTGTTTCAGTCCTCAAATTGCAGTTGTCTAAGCCCTAAACTCGGGAGCTTCCATAAGTTCTGAGGATAGGCAAGTTCTGCGTCATTTTGTTATGAGCATTTAGTCTTGAAATACGCCCTGGAACAGAACATTTGTTTGTAGTCCTTTCACCTGGAAAGGCAACTGTTGAAGGGGGGGATTGAAGCATATGTTGAAAACTAATTCAATCCTTGTAGAACCTCTGTGCAAAGTTTTGATTTGTTTTTCTTCTTTCTGCAGCATTCATGACTGCGGCTCATTGAAATTTTGAGAGGAGCACGTATGATGTGAATTTTCTAGAAACACTTACCTGAAGCAAGAGAACTTTTGAAACACTCTTTTGGCCAGATCGAAGTTTTCTGGAATTTGTGACTTGAAAATGTTTTGCTGGAACAGACAGTCTGAAGTCTGTGATTTGCGGACCTCAAGCGAGTTAGGGTTTCAACGGAAAAACAAACCTCTGAAGCGGACCTAATCTGAGATCGCGACTTTTCATATGGATGCTTGTTTTCATGAATTGCTTGAAGGTGGATCTCGCTGTGGCGTAGATCTTTTATGATCTCTATCCTCTGTGGCCAGGAAGGACTATTTTTGTGCGCTAATCCTTATTTTGGGGTCTGGGTTTTTCGTTGATCTCTGAGGCCTTCAGGCCCTGTCCTTCTCCAAGGATAATCCGATCCTGTGCACTGTCTATTTCATTCTGAATCAGATTGATAGGTGTGATATATATATATATATATATATATATAATATAATATATATATATATATATATATAGCATCTGCACATTAAATTATCTGCCTGGACACACTGCATTTTAAATTAGAATAGTATGCACCAATGACCTGAGTGCTTGTCTATGAAGTGCGAATTTGCTCTGCCGGAAGAGGCTCAGATCTGTTGCAAATGAACTCAGGCTAAAACTCACATCAAGTATCATCCTGGAGCAGCTGTTTCTGGGCACAAATACTTAAGTTTTCTGTGGTGTATTTGGCCCTTAACTAAGGGCAGATCTCTGTGCGAATTATGGACGAGACACAATATATTTTCAGTGTAAAATGTGCATGACTATGGTGTGATGGCAATGGTTGGGTAAAGCAGATCAATGGCATATGCAATAAGCGATGGAGGTTTCGAATGACTGGGTGAGCTGCATGTTAATACGACTGCTATAAGTTGCAGAGATCTATTTGTTGTTTCTCTAATCTAAAGTATACTCAAAGGATTTGACTGAGGTGTAAGCTCTGGGCATAAGGCACTTAACCAATATACAAGAGTACAGATCATGTGGAAACTGCTGGAGATTTGATTCGATGTTATATTGCTACTGCCAACATGTTAAGTGCATAAAAGGCTTGACTTGCTGCATATGGAGTAGAGCGATGTCTGCATCATCTGTTCGTGTTGCAAGCATACTTTAAAAAGAAATGCCACAGCTACCAGAAGAGCTTGTGTTGTAGATTGTCAAGCCAGGCAGTAACTCCACAAGGCAAAAAATGATTCCACTGTTCTATTCCATCAGGTAGGTCTTCATTATATACATGAGGGGGAGACTGTTCATATTTCCTATTTATCTATTTACATAAATTCACCCAATCACAAGGATTAGGTGTCAACATTCCCCCCTTAATCTGAAGGGATGTTGGTGAGTCCAAGCGTCATTCTGAATCGTTCAAGCTTTTCTCTTCCAAGCGCTTTGGTGAAGATGTTTGCAATTTGCTCATTTGTGGAACAATGACGGAGATGGATTGTTTTGGCCTCAACATGATGTCGAATCGGATGATATTTAGTATTGATGTGCTTCGTTCGATCATGGAACTTTGGATTCTTGGCCAACTTTATTGTAGAGGTATTGTCAATCATAAGTGGAGTTGATTGTACTTGTTTTACTTGCAAATCTTCAACAATTTTCCTAAGCCACACAATTTCTTTTGTTGCTTCAGTTGCTGCCACGTATTCTGCTTCTGTTGTGGAATTTGCTGGAATTGATTGTTTGCGTGATCTCTAGGAGACAGCTCCTGATCCAAGACTCATAGCATATCTTGAAGTTGATACCCCAATTTTTTTGTCTCCATCGAAGTCTGAATCAGAGTATCCAATCAAACTAAAGTCGTCCACCTGTGTATACTTGATTCCAAAGTCTTGAGTTCCCTTAAAGTACCTTAGAACTCTTTTTGCAGCAGACCAATGTCCCTCACAAGGCTTTTGCATAAACCTGGAGAGGATTCCAACAACAAACGAAATGTCTGGTCTGGTAGTAGTTAGGTAGTTGTGACTTCCTACAAGTCTATACTTTGTTGCATCCTCAAATTCCTTTCCTTCAATAGATGTGAGCTTTAAGTTTTGTTCCACTGGAGTAGTAAGAGGATTGCACTCTGTCATGCCAAAACTGTTCAACAAATCTCCAATGTATTTCTTTTGAGAAAGAAATATGGACTTTGGATGTTGGGTTACTTCAATGCCAAGATAGTAATGAACATAGCCCAAATCAGTCATTTCAAAATTTCTCTCCAATTCCTTCTTTATGGATGCAATGTAGCTTCCATTGTTCCCTGTCATCAAAAGATCATCTACATATACCACAAGATATGCAATTGTTTTGCCAACTTTCTTGACAAATAAAGTTGCATCATCAAGATCAAAATGTTTGAAATTGAGTTTCAGAAGATGCTTAGTTAGTTTTT
>APFE030359938.1:0-31790 GCA_000404065.3 Pinus taeda
TTGGCAACAATCAGTCCAAGGACTAGTTTATGCAGAATCACAAACTAATCAAAACAAAAATTCAATCTCTTTTTGTTCTTTTTGAAAATGAAATTCACAACTTTAAATGAGCAAGCTATATCGAAATTTTGCAAAGAGGCAACACAAAGGTAGGTTTCTCACGCAGGTAGACTTTACGACTAGTCCGACTCCTAAGAAGACTGACAAAACCAGAGATATCTAAGGCTTCGCAACTTCTAAACCCAAAGTCACTACAGGGCCAATATAAAAATCAAAACCCTAATGCTAAAATTTCAACGAATTTCACTAAAACTTTCGACACTAATGGAACAAGTGCAGGTGAAGATTTTTGACAGTCAACCAGTGGATCTGGGCAGTAAAGACTAAGAAAAACAAAATCTAAAGGGAAAAAAGGGATAAAATTGGAATTTTCTTAATTTTAACAGGGTACGCAGACAGCCTGTTTAACCAGGTGCGTGCACGCTCTGTGTACAAAGATACAGTGCGTACAGGTACGCACTGTGTCTAACTCAGAGGGTGCGTACTGCTGTAAAATGAAGAAAAACTAAAATCAAACTAGACTCTAAGCTAATCCACCCAAAAACATAGTCAAGAAATCAAAAAACAAAAGAAACAAGACTCTTTTCAGATCAAAGTAATACTCAAAAGAAAAATCAAGCACATCAATGGATTCCCCAGCGGAGTCGCCAATTTTTCATGCGGAAAGAGTTATTTTTGCGGACAAATCTAACCTCCCTAGGAGTCTAAGACTCTCTTGTGACAAACAAGACAATTAAGAGCAATCCTTCTCTAAACATACATTATTCTATGAGAAACCAAGTGTTTTTCGATCCTACCTCAAGTCCAACGCTCGTTGTAGCAGTCCAACCTCGCTGATCCGGATGAGCTCCTCCTTCACTTCGAAACCTGCATACACTAACAATCAAACAATTACATAACACCTGAATATTCCATAAAACAAAGCATATTCATAGACCAAGGAGTACATGAAATAATTCATTAACAAAAAATCATTGAGAAGAATGGACTTATTTGTATTAAGGAAACAAAAAAGGAACCATTACAACCTGGGCCTTGGTGTTGTGCAAGCTCCTCCCAGGGTCCAACAAGAGATTTCCTCTACTTTGACAAGCTCACCCACTTCCAATATGGCAACAAGAAAGGATGGTAATCTCTCCTCACAAGTTTACAATGGAAGTCCTAATTCCAGCAGCATTTACCCTTTGGAATGTTCAGCTTTCAATCTCCCCTCCTCTGGCCCAATGCCTGTATTTATAGTGTTCTAGAGGAAGTTATTCAGGTCCAACATCAATGGGATACTCCCTCTTTTGGATGGGGTAGCTCCTCTCTTGATGGGATAAGTTCCTCTATCATAGGGATGCATGAACCATCTTGAGGCGCTCAATACACGTCAAACAATCTTCTAGAAGGCTCTAGAAATGACCACAAGTAACTTTTTTAAGATGAAACTCGCGCCTTTTTACCTTTACAGGAGTACGCACCCACCCCTTTACATACAGAGCGTGCAAGGATGCAAGTATTGTGAACTTGGGATGCGTACACGTAGGTAAGGATGAGAGAATCTACGTACCTAGAGATAAATATGTTTTTAATGACTTCATATCTTTCTTGAAGTTTGACATGGAGAGCAGAGGTATGAGGCTTGCCAAGGAGGATAGCATGCCTGTTGATGGAGCCATACTAACTGCAAATAGTCATGGTGACAAATTTTAGTGTAACACGTTCCAACACATTATGTGAGGTATGTGGGCATAGCAAGCAAACAAAATGCAGATTTAAAACAAAAGAACACTTTTCATCACATCCATTGGACTTGATACATATTGATCTATGTGGTCCTATGGGAACAAAAGGCTTAGATGGAGAATTATATTTCATGTTAATGATAGATGAATATATGTGATAAAGGAAAGTATTCCCTCTACAGATAGAGGCAACCCCTCTAGCCCTAGAATGGGTCTAGTCATAGCAAAGAGAAAACAACAATCGATTTGCTTAAATAGTCATCATTGGAGGCCTACCTCAAACCAGTGGTTGATGAAGTTTCTGTTGCACTGCTCTAGCTTTCATTTCTTTCTTCTCAGTGAGCAATCAACCTGAAACACCACAGGAAAACAACAGAGCACATAACCGAGAACAACAATGATCTATTTACTTATAAAGTCAAGAAATCATAAGCTATCAAATAAATTGTACACAAGATATAGGAAATCATCATTGATTGTATTGAAATGAATTAAAAGCAAAGCTTACAACCAAGTCTTGACGTCGCAAGCCTTCTCGGAGGGTCCAGCCAGTATGTTTCTTCAAGCATTCACTCTCAAGAATGGGTCTCCCAAATAGATGATATCTCTCTCTCACTCACAAGCTCTAATATAGGGTTAAGGCACTCCACAACCTCTTACCAAACTATTAGCAATCCCACACTTGTCACACTCACACCAAAGCTATCTACTTAGCTTCAAAGCAAACTCGAAAGAACTAGCCAGCATTGCCAAACTAGCAAATCATAGCAATGGTCAATGATTTTATAGGAGAAGGAGTCTCCATGCACTGAGGGATAGGGAGCGTATCCTTAAGGGAGGTTGCACAAGAGGTGGAACCACCATCGCAGAGGAGGAAAAAAGACCCAAACTGACCCAACGACTAGCTCTAGAAACACCCAGAAGGCCAACTATTTGAACAAATTCACCAAATTTGGGTCGTTGCAAGTCATGAACTAAGGATCAACGACAACATTGCATGGAGGCAATGCGTTTAAATGAATCATCTCTATAAATAGCTAGGAGTTTTGCGCCGAGTCCTAAAATCGGACCGCCATGGGAAACACGTGTATGATACAGTTCATGACAAGGGATCGTCACACCTTTTAATGTCTTATTAGCGATGATGCAGAAACTTAGGAAAAAGGGTTAGTTCTTTAGCATCAAAGAGCATTGTTTAATATTTTTGCATAATTAGGAAGATATGGACATGTGTATTTAGTACATGACACAGTAGAGGGACTGCGATGAGGACAGTGACAAATTACTATGTAACATATGCCCCCTAAAGTATGAAGCCCAAGAAAGTGGGAGGGGTGAAATGCTTTACGGAACGATGACCGAACTAGAACACCACCTTGAAGAACCTGTAGGCCAAGTACAACAGATATCTCTAATAGTGGAATACATGTAGTCTAGGAATGGGCGCAACCATCCAAAAGACATATGAACATTGGTCTATGGTATGGATGTAGCCACCCAGTTGATAAGACCATATATAATGACAAAGGTATGGTCGCAGCCATCCATGAAGACTCAGGTATGGTTGCAACCATCCAATCAAAGAGTCATGTATGTAATCACGAACCAATCCACGTAGCCTGAATATATGTAAGCTTAGTCCGGGGTCTTGAAACCTTCACTGGTCTTAGTGCAAATTCTAGCATGTCACGAACAAATGTGCTGAAGTTGAGCATGATAGAAAGTCGCTTGGCTACCGGTCAATAATGAAAACCATTAACAAGCGTGAGAGAAACCGCCGATAATAAAAATAGATCTCAAGGTACGACTAGTAAAATCCATTAAGTGTGAAGAATGGGCTGAAATCGAATGCTCGTGGAATCACCCAATCGAAGACCAATGATGAAAGTCCATCGTTAGGTGTGAAGAACTTGCCATTGAGGCATGCAAGCTCTAAGGTACCGAAAGGGATCTCTAGATCAATCTCTTGGATAATGAGCTGGTGTCGATAAGAGTCAATCTATCATAGGAGGGCCATAATGTTTCCCCCATCAATGATGCCAGATAAGGAAAAAGTGGTATATGGTGAAATAGAGCATTAGAGGAGGAGGTAAGGGTGTGAACTTGCAGAAGGATTATACTCTTGAACATATCGATGACACGACTCTGGAATGTGGCAGAATCTTGGTACCAAGGGATCAGAGATCTAATGGATACAATATGGATCAAATGTACTGAGGCAAAATGGCAAACTAAAACCCCAGAACGCTAATGAAAATGTGAGGATATCCCAACCCGACAAGAAGCAACAGTGTTGACGTTCAAGAGTGACTAGCTGCCGTAGGTAATTAATGACAACTTCCAAATTTCCCCCCACCATTGCTGGCGAGTACCAAAAATACTTTTGAAAAACAAGCTTGAAGGGGATAGCATATGCTTGTGATATAAGTTCGACCTTCGTACAAATCCAACCTAGTGATAGTTTAACAAGCACCAGGGAGGAGAAGCTCGAGTCTCGTCATGGTGACAAGTCCAATGTCATCAAGGTTTAACGAGTTTGACCCAGGTAAAACTCAGAGTCTTTTTCATGTTTAGAGAGTTTGAAAAAGACATGGAAAAGAAAACTCGAGGGGGGTCCTTTTTCGTAAATTTGTGTCCCTCGAGCCCAAAAAAGTAGAAAACAATACCCGAGATAACCTCTTGACCATTACGATCAAGGAGTACTTTTCGTAATTAGTGGCTCTGATCCAAAAAGGTAAAAAAGTGATCGAAGACACGTCATTTCATAACCAGTATCAAACTCGAAACGATAAAATTCTGGCGATCTTTTCATGTTTATACAGTCAGAAAAGAGCTGAAAGTGTACCGCCTTTTATTCTATTTAACGAGTTAAAAGGGGAAAACTCGGAAATCTTTTTGCCTTTTGTAAGTCAAAAAAGGGCTTAAAGAAGACTTGTAGAAAATATGGACCAAGCATATATTAATCCTTAAACATATTTGTCGTCCCTGTTTCTGCATAGAAAAAACCACAGTATAAGATCCATTTGACAAAAATGCACTATACATTTGAAAATTAGGTTAAAAAACCTAAAACCATGGGCAAAACCCCAAAATATAACTCAAAATCCCAAGCCCTATAGTTTAAAACCCTAAAACTTGGAAAAAATGACTATAAAAGGGCTTATGGTAATTCATTTTCACATGTTCATTTTGAGTTTTTACCCTTGGTAATTTTTTGAGTCCATACCTGTGCAATCCTTCAAAGCTTAATTTCAGCGCCGGTGATCCACCATTCCACCCAACACTCCTACCATGTAAGTACACCATCCTTGGCACTGCATTTCCATTACTTTTAAGTTCAATTTCATGTTCTATAGGTGGATTTCGGTGAATTGTTTGTTTCAAATTCACTCCTTGGTCGTTGCGGAAATCCCTCATAGGTTAGCGATGACCAAGAATATTAACACACACCACCATCAGGGTCATCGCTAGAGATAGGTGCACTGTCATGATGATCAAGGAAAAAAATGAACTATGATCTTGAGCCGTCGCTACTCTTTGAATAACAATTGCGGTGGCACTATAAAGTTCGAATTTTTTATAAATCGCACATTTTAGCCCATAAACACGATTCTAATTACATTTTTCTTCAATGCAAAGCAATAATGGCATTTTGTATGGTAAGACAGAACCCACGATGTCAATGATGAATGAGCAATGAATGACCCTTAGTGCAGAAGAGCCCTGCATGACTGTGGATTATTGAAATTCTTCCTTACACCACACCTTTGGGCACAACCAGACTTGCTCAAGATGTTGATCCATTGTTGGAACCCGACAGAGAGAAAGTTCATCATCTGTGTCTAGGACATCGAGTTTGATGCGATGGACATATATTTCTTGACAGGTTCGTCTCATCGTGGTGAGAGACCACTCATGGAGGGTATACAGGCTGTTGACGAGACTCTTGATATGTTGATAGCATGGGTGTACCTAGGAGCACACAAATCATCCACTAGCAGGAAACTGTAGATCCCGAAAGTGGGGGATTTGACCCTTTAATTCAGTACTATTTATGGTTATGAGAGCAACGGGCTCTCAAGCATAGCATGAGGCAACAAAGACCCAACTGTGATTGGCCCTTGATTGCCTCACTCCAACCATGTACAATTGGACCGACGCAGTGTCTCTTAGCATGAAGAGGCAACTGACTAAGTGCTGATGGGGGGAGACCCAACAGTTTGGATATGGATCCATTTTGATACCGCTCATGCTAGAGTGGGTACCATCACTTCAGCTACAAGATATGGACTTGTATGTGTCGGGACTGCGAGAGACTCGCATCACCCGATGGGCACATGTGATGCCACAAGGAGGTGGTGGTCGGCCAGTGTCATGGGGAGTATTGTTCCGGGAGTGGCTAGATCGACAAAAGGTTATCATCAAGGATTTGCCCTATGCGGGCATAGAATTCTAAGGAGATCCTAACATGCTGCTCCCACTTGGCGAGCAGTGGGACAAGGGAGGTAAAACACTTGGTCAAACACCACACTATTTATGTGTTTTGTTTTCTTTTATAATGTTTTTGGATTTTTCACATGCATATGTCTTAATTTTTGTTTATATGTTATTTTCAGATGTGGAACCAGAGAGAACTGTGTGACTTGCTCCCATGGCACAGAGGGAGGGCAATAGAGCGGTGGCTTTAGCTTGTCAGGGTGGTAATGCGGAGGACGAGATCACCCAGAATCCCAAATTACAGGGGGATCGAGGAGGTCCTGGTGCAGTACTAGAGAAATACCATTGGTGTGACACTTAGGATGCACAAACTATTGAGATGAGTAGTGCGGGTAGTGGTCTACTATAGGGAGCAGAACCCACCACAGTAGACACCTAGGCTTACTTTCTGCTACTTTGAGAGACATGTGTCTCAGATGTATTGTGAACACAGACTCTATTTTTTGACATACAAACTTATTTTTGAGTGCCTTGGTGAGCCACACGATATTTATATATGCTATCTATGGTTTATTACTGTGTCTAAATGCTTGCATACAATATTTGATTATATATTGCGTAAATGTTTGTCTAATGCATGATTTGTCAATGCATTAGTTAATGTGTTTAATCGTCTTGGAATGTGTTGATATGTGATAAAATCAAAATTTCTTTCCAATAATCAGACACGTAAATACAACCTTAAAATTTGAGGATTTCTGATAGAATAATGCCCATTAAGTTGGAGGAAAACAAGTTTAGAATCTAGATTCACAACCAATGAATGAATATTGAGGTTAACAGCCTCAGCCAATATTTCAATGACATCGTTATATTCAGCGACATTTTTTGTGGTATAACCTAGACAAACACCTTGAAGGTCTACTAACTCACTGTGAAGATCGTATATCACCCATGTTGCGGAGGAAATATTCTGGGTACTACGGCAGGCACCATTAGCGAAACAAATGTAAGGTGTACCAGACATTTTCACAAGAAGTAGAAAGACACAATAAGTGGAAATGATGCCTACAAACCAAGCCACACATGCACACACACACGCTGAAAACACACGTATGTACATAGCAGATGCACGAAGTTCATGCATAATATTTCTTAAGGTAAAGCCCATTCTGGGGCTTATCTAGAGGATTCCCTTCATAATCAATCATCTCAGAGGCCCCTTTTTGCAAAATACGTTTCACAATGTAAGACCCATGCCACATAGGCTCGAATTTTCCTACCCCCAGCTTATCATTTGCTTGATCAGAGAGCAGGACTAGGTCTCCTTCAACAAAAGAACGAGGGGTAACAGTTTGGTCGAAGTGAGTTTTCACTCTCTTCTTCTGTGCTTCAATGACTAAAGAGGCTATTCGATGGGTCTCGTCTAACCACTATAGGTAAAGAAGGCGTTCTTCTACTGGAGTAGTGTTTGGGAGCAATTCGATAGCTAGTTTAAGAGAAGGGATCTCACATTCAATCGGGAGGGTAACCTCTAGACCGTAAACCAGTTGAAATAGGGTGAGTCCAGTGGCATCCTTTACTGAAGTATGATAGGCCCATAAGTTAGAAAACAACATCAAATGCCAATTAGACTTGTGCATACCAATGGTACACTAACGCATTGTGACCAAAACCTTGTTGACAACATCTACTTGGCCATTGGCTTGAGGATAATATGGCATCAAACTATCATGATGCAAGTCTAGCTGGGTTGTTAACTCAGTCATCATATGACCATGAAAATGAGAACCATGATCAGTGACAATAGCCTGAGAGATTCCGAATTGAGAAATTACATGACTCAATAAAAAATAATCCTTCGTCTTACTGTCATTAGATAATGTAGGCATCGCCTTGGCCCATTTTGTAAAATAATCAACGACAACGATGATATGCCCATGCCCCTCGGCTAAGCAAAGGTTACAGGTCATATAACCAATGCCCCATTTGGAAAATGGTCGATGGTAATGATAGGGTGTAGAGGAGAGGGAGGCACATGCATCTTTCGTTGGTAGATTTGGCATGCATGACAAGAACAAATGACAAGAATGTAATCCTTAAAGATAGATGGCCAAAAATAACTAGTGGAGAGGATATTTTGTGCAGTAGCATACCCAGACATATGACCACCACAGGCACCAAAGTGGCAATCATTCAAAACTCTTTCGGCTTCCTCGAATGTCAGAAAATAGCGGAGAACAGAGTCAATACCAAGACGGTATAGGGTGTCCTCGATAATGCGATAAGGCTGAGAATGATGGCGAATACATTGCCGAGAACCCTTGAAAAATCAGGATGAAAGGAGGACATCTAAATGTAGACAATAATATTCCTTCACTAGGGATCGAGGGTGCTAATCAAGAACAGAGACTCATTTGGAATATTGTCCTCTAACCGAGAGGGTGTTGTAGCAGATGGTAGTGAGCAAAGAAATTCAGCAAAAACAAGGGATTTCTTAGACTTGGTTGTAGTAAACTCAAATCAAACTCTTGAAGGATGACGATCCATTTCAAGTATTTGGCCCCCAGCAACTGATGTGACAAGTTATACATCATCGGGTTGCAGTCAGAAATCATTTTTGTTCTATGTAATAGTATATAATGACGGAAACGTTGGATAGCATGAAAGGCTACCATTGCAAGCTTCTCAACATAAGCATATCAAGTTTCTGTGACAAGTAAATTGTGGCTAAGATAATAGACAACATGTTCGGCACCAACATCATCATCATGAACCAAAACCATGCCGATGGTCCTATCGGTAACAAATAGATAAAGAGTATAGTCATGGTGATAATCAGGCAAACGTAACAACAGCGCAGAAACAAGGAGTGCCTTGAGTTGCTCGAATGACTCTTGTGCAGTGACATCCCAAACAAAGGAGGTATCCCGCTTTAGTAACCACGTATAGCCTTTGGTAACTTTAGCATAGTTTGAATAAAACGACGTAAAAAATTTGCTTTACCCTGCAAACTCTACCATTGTTCCAAAGAAGTAGGAGGAGGAAGATTCAAAATGGCTTCAACCTTGAGGGGATCCAACTGAATGCCCTCTTTGAAGATGACAAACCCAAGAAGTCTACCGGATTCGACGCAGAAAACACATTTATGTGGATTAAGACGGGTACGATTGTGTCGACGGCAAAGAAAAATTTCGCGGAGCTAATTTGGATGGTCATGATACTTTGCTGAATGGGCCAGAAGGTCATTTAGGTACAGCTGCACAATGTGATGAATATCATGAAACGCATAATACATTGTGCATTGGAAGGTAGCACCGACATTTTTAGGACCGAATGGGAGTTTCTTATAGGCAGAGGTACCCCAAGGGCAAATGAAGGTAGTTTTGTGTTGATCTCAGGCAATATATTGATCTGGTTGTAACCAGAAAAGCTATCCATAAACGAATAAATCTCACTTCCAGTACAATCATCAATGAGCTGATCAATGAAAGGCATAGGATAGTTATTTTTGGGATAGGCACGATTAATGTCATGGTAGTCAACACAAACCCTAATAGTGCCTTGCTTCTTAGCCAGCGGGAAAATATTAGAAACCCAATCAATGAGCAGGATAGGGTAAATAAACGCAACTTTAAGAAGTTTTTCAACTTCTCCTTTAATAGTTGTAGCCTTTCGGGGGTGCATGGGGCATAAACACTATTGAATAGGTTTGGCACCCGAATACATAGGTATTTCATGCACCACAATACTAGGATCAATTCCGGGCATCTCTTCATACAACCAAGCAAAAACATCATGAAATTATCTAAAAAGATCAGTATAAAGTTGAATCTCCTCTGAAGTATAGGTTACTCCAATGTGAATATTCTTGACAACCCTTAGTTTAACAAAGATGTCGATAGGTATGGTTTGCATAATGTTCCCCATGTTGCCTTCAGAGAAAACTTGATGGATTTGAATATGTGTCTGAAGGGGTTGGGAGGGGACATAGGAAGCAAACTGCTCAAGACAAGTAATTATAACCCCGTGGCTAGGGAGAAATGAGGAGCAATGATGATGATCAAACCAAGGAGGTTCCTCGAAGGACATAGTGTTGATAATTGCTTCATTAGAAGGAAAGGTTCCCTGTAAGGGATCTGAAGCAGTGCTTTCTTCGAGCTAAGGGGGTTGTATATATGTGCCAAGGGCCCTACTTGAAGGAGTAGGTTTAGAAGATGAAGTCAAGGCAGAAACAATTTTGACATAGTTGAGATCAACATGACTGAACGGCATGACATTGCCCCAAGATTCTACCTGATCAACGGGATGAAGGACCCAAGGATCATAACATATAGAAATCATATTGATGGGAGCGATGTTGGGAGGTGGGAGTGAAAAAACACACATGAGGGCAGGATCTTTAAAAAGTCCGGCACCCACACTCTAATATGGAATGGAGGTATGCTCCACAAAAGGCACGTTGCCATTGGAAGAAGAAGAAGTGAAGAAGGACAATTAGTCTACCGTGAAAATTTTCCCTTGATGGGGAAAAACGAAGGACATGAGATAGATATGAAGCCATGACTCCCATGGCATATGTCTAGCTTTGTCCTAAGAGGAGGTTGTAAGTTAAATTCGCATTGACAACTTCGACCTCAACTTCAACTATCTTTCCTTCTAGGGTAATAGGCAAATGCGGGAGGATACCATAAGGACGTGAATCTCTTCCATCGAAAGCTTCCAAGGTATTGGGATACTGACATAGGGTTGGGGAACCAATAGCCTTCCAACAAGCAACATACATGATGCAAGTGGAAGTGCCCTCATCAATAACAGTGTGCTGAATATTCTTAGAGTTGATGATGACTTGGATGAGGAAGGAAATCTGGTGAGGCAGTCTTGGTACATGATTATCCAGATCAAAAGTGATCAAATCTGAGTTGGCTAGGTCAATGCCACTAATGGTAGATAGTAGAGAATTCCTCTGGGAGGGACAACTTTGGAGAACTTCTAATGCTGACATAGCTGAAGGAGCTTGGGCTAAGTCCTCAACAATTTTGTAGTGTTGTGCAGCACAAGCATTAGGGTTGTAGGAAGACTTCCGGAGCACGCCTTTGGGAGGAGGTTGAATGACTGACTTGGTACTAGGACATTCAATATGGAGTGGACCAATACTAGATGAAGGAATACTGGAGGGGACTTCAGTTTCTTTCCCGACAGGTGAAGGATATTTTTTTGACCACGTACTAATATGGATGGGAATTGTCCCAACCATGAAGACTTGAGAGCCAAAGGTGGCATAAGATTAAGGTTGATCAACCACCATTTGAGTCTGTTGCGAGGGAAAAGGCTCTTTGAGCACAACGGGATTCCCAAGGGCACCTTTTAGCAAACGACTAACCTTAGACCGCCTAGGGTAGTCTTTAGTATAGTGATCCTCATCGCAAATGAGACAAGGGTACTTAGGCTTGCGCTTGGCACCTTCTTTGGCTAGAGGCTTAGGGGGATCCTACTTTGGTTGATTGGTTTTATTCTTCCCTTTTCCCTTTTTCTTACCTTTCAAATTTTTATCCGTCGTGGTGGACTAGACGACGTTAACTTCACAAGTTTTACTAGGATTGGGTGGGGCATGAGAAGCATTTTCAGTTGGAGCAACAGAATTTTTCTTCACAGGGTTCACGGAATATTTTCTGGAGGATGCATTAATGGAACCAATGACACCATCAACAGATGGTGTTGATGGAGTTTTGGAAGTTCTGAGTCACGGAGCATTAGGCAAATAATCATATAGTGTACTAGACTGGGAGTAAACCAAGTCAAGATACTGAGCACACGCAATAGCTTGCTCTTCAGTTACACATGCCCCCATAGCAATATCTCAAGCTATCAGACCGACGAACGAGGTTGTAAACCAGTCAGTCAGAAGCTGATTAGGGATCCAGAACTTAATTAGATGATGACACCTCCATTCATGGATATGATCGGAGATATGCATGGTTGTGTCCTGTTTCAAGGATGTCAGGAGGAGCGTGCTCGTTTCATATCGAATCGGTAACTAAAAATGAGTTAAAAATGCCATAGCAAGCAAATTAAAGTCCTAAAAAGTTCTATGAGCTAGCTCAATATACCATTTTGCAGTAGAGCCAGTGAGAGTCTGTTGGAACAGATGGAGCTGGATGGAATCGTCAAGCCATGAATTAGATGAACACCATAGGTGATAGGTCATGACATGAGCTTGGGGAGCTTCTCCAGATTTACTGTCCAATTTGGGACAATCACTGGGAATCTTGGTTGGAACGGTGACCAATATGGATTATGAAGAATGGGATCATTTGTCAGTTTGGACACATTTGGCGGTTCCAAAGTCACGAAGAAAGGTAATTGAGGATTGAAGGACATCTGAGGCCATGGGTAAGAAACAACATTAGAGTTCCATCCAGTTCCCAGTTGCGCACATTGATTTTTCCTGAATAGATTTTGCCTATAAGGGTTTTGTCCATAGGGATTATTAGTGTAACCGAATGGTTGACCCTGGTTTTGACCAACAGTAGCCCACTGATTACCAACCTAACTAATAGGAACCACATACAGTTGCTGAAAATTCTAATAAGGATTACCCTGCGGTTGTTGATAATTTTGATATGGAGTAATTTGAGGTTGTCCTTGGGGCTGCTGAAGGTTTTGAAAACCATATGGCGGCTAAGCTCCAAACTGTGCCTATGGTCTAGGCTACATTTGATAAGCAGGTTGGGTCTGAAAACCAACTTGAGTTTGGAGACCATATTGGGTCTGGAGCCCAGACTGGGTTTGGAAACCAGGTGGATCTTGAGAAACAACGAGAATTTGAGCGCTCGGTTGAGTGGGCCTAGATGGATGTCATTGCAAGAAGTGAGGCTGACCAATCTGGCTAGAATGTTGGCCTGGTTGAGATTGAGGTTGACCCATTTTCCCAGAAAGTTGAGCTGGCTGGGTAATGGGTTGACCTTGCAGAACTGAAGGCTGACGTGACTGACCAGATGGTTGAGCTGGTTGAACAATTGGTTGGCCTTGCTGGATTTGAGGCTGACCTACTTGTCCAAAGGATGGACTAGGTTGGAATGTAGGTTGGCCTTGCTGGATTTGAGGCTAACCCACTTGTCCAGAGGATGGACCAAGCTAGACAGTAGGTTGGCCTTGCTAAATTTGAGGTTGACCTACTTGTCCAGAGGGGTGACCTTGGCTGGGCACCAGGTTGGCCTTGTTGGATGTAAGGTTTTCCTAGTTGACTAGAAGGTTGCCCGAAGTAAGTAAAAGAGGAACCATTGAAGGCCGAAGGTTGTCCCCGTAAGGGTTGTCCTTGTGGGCCAACAAGTTGCCCTAGATAAGGTTGCTCGTAATATGGTTGTTCGTAAAATGGTTGCCTGTAAGACGACTAACCTTGATAGGGTGGACCTTGAAAAGTTGAAGGTTGTGCTTGGCCACCATGATAATTGGTTGGGCCCTAAGTAACAGATAACGAAATGGAAACCTTAACCGCAGGTTGAGATGGGATGGATCCAGTGTGATAAATATGAGCTCCTCAAGAATCGTAGTAATGAAACAGAATTTGGGGATCCAGATTCTAAAGAGAATGCATGTACTAGTCATACATCCACCCTGGTGGAATGAAACTAGAAGAAGGTGGGACACTATTGGTGGTATTAACAACTCAATATGTCGACGCTTAGGGACCATCACCAAGAGGACCAACTGAAGGTCTGGCAATAGTGGTCACTACTGAAGATACAACGATGGCACTAAGTGGGAGTTAAAGAAGCCACACAAACAACCAGAATAGTCGGGACAGATGTGACATTCACATTGTGAATATGGGGTATGAAAGGTTCTGAGGTCGGAGTGACCGTACGAGACCACATGGAACTTGTAAGGGGAGGTCTAGAACTCATGATATCAGCCAAAGCATGGTAGCATAAAGGCAATGTGATACCAAGAGGGGTGACACGGAAGGGTGAAGATTCTGTAGGTCTAGGGATTTCACCACTTGCCATAAAGGTCTCTTCACCAGAGACAGGGTTCATCTCATCCATGCTAGAGGAAGACATCGGGACCGTAACAGTGAAATCTTCTTCAGAAGGTTCCCAAATAGGGTTCCAATGAATATCGTAAAACTCGTCTTCCGGAGCGCGAGAGTTAAGCAATTGAATACTCAGAATAATAGGAAGAGTATCACTAACAACCAGTACTTCAGAAGTGACAGAAGATGTAGAGCCTTGGTCATTTGGTACGGGAGATGGGATTGGTGATTCCGCCATGATGATTTAACTCAAAAGTTCTAGGGAAAAATAAAAGAGTAGGGAAAACAATCCTATGCAAACTAAAACATAGTCCAGACTTAAGAAGGAAAATGTGAACGTGGTCGAATAAATTTTATGACACAAGAGCAAAACTTGACCTTTTCATTTTTAAAGAGTCGAGAAAAGGACAAAAGATGACTCTAGTCGCCTTCGAATATTTAATGAGCCTGAAAGGACAAGTGCTCAGACAATCCTTTTCTTTTAGGGAGTCGAAAAGGAACGAAAGTGACTACTCTAAAGAACTAGGCAAAAGGTTAACCAGACAAACTGTAAAATTGCATATACACCTTGGTGATCAAATGAAAGAGAAATGACCAAGGACTTTCCTTACGGCAGTCAATCTTCCTGAATGTTGTGTTCGGTGCATTATGGTTCACAAGGCGGCAAACATGGCTTCCTATGGATGTAGGATGATAACCTAGTGGGGTCTCCCGATATATACTCAATGTTACTGGAAGCACAAGTCTGTACTAGGCAACTATTGAGTCACAGAAGGAGGAACCACCCAACCTTAAGCGAAAGCAATAGTGACTAGGTTTAACGATGCCGGAGCACGCCTCTAGCCTAGACCTTTAAATAATGTGCGTGAAGTTCCAATGCGTTGTTAAGTTCATTCAGTTAATTTTAGAGTTGATCTTGAATTAGGTTTTAGATTTCAGGCCTATTGTATGTATATCAAAAACCCTAGGATGCAACTAGAATGAGTAAATCATATTTGATTTCAATGAACACCTACTTAAGGAAAGATAGAAAGTTCATTCCCAACCAGGATAAAATCAAGACAAGCAAATGAAAGCATCAAGAAACACAATGCATTAACACACCAATCCTACAGTGCATCGATACTACTAATGATAGATTTTAAAGTTCGCTTTCCAATTTCTCAAGCATGAAAATTTGAAATGCAAATGTACCTTCACTTTCATATACTAAATGAATGCAATGTTTGATTTTTTTGTTTGTTTTGGATTTAAAGAGATAAAAAAGCAAGTGTGAACTGATCGATCCAAACAATTGTGATCTATGCTTGGTAGTGAAGAAATTGAATCAATATCAAAAGTTGGTTCAATAATCAACACTAAAAATCAACAAGCGAGAAAACAAGCAACGAAAAAGCCTCAAGCAAATCAATAAGATGGTCATGGATGAACCTTGGACAGACAAGTAACCCAAGAAAACAGTTTCTCGACAAAACCTTTAAAGAGCTAGGTCACATGGTCTAAAAACAGAAGACTCACTCAACAAAATCAAAAAGACAGTACCCTAATCGAAAGCAATCAAAACAAGTTGATGGGAGAGGGGAAAAAGGCAGTGGATAAATAAGATTGGTGGATTCAGGAGGTGAAGTTGTAGAAACAACTTGCACGGGAATCGTCATGGGCATATAACTAGCAACTTGTGATGATAAGCGAATCATTGCAAGGGTGACGGCAGCAACAGAGCAATGTCGTCGCAGGGGTACACCTATCTTCCACGATGGGCTGATTTCAGTAATGGTCGCAACTGTACAACATGGAATCAATGATGCAAAATTTTACAAAACGAGGATAAGGCGACGTCTTCATGACTGTCAAACTTTTTCTACTGACGAGTTTGAAAACAAGTGAAAACTCAGAAACAAACACCAGGTTATTCTTCCAGACAGTAAGGGGAATTCCCAAATAAACCCAGGAAATCAAAAACTGAAGGTGGAAACCCCAAAAATCCAAGAGTCTAAACCCAAAGACAAATCAGAAATAAACAAGAATAAAACATACAAAGGACTCCCCAGCGGAGTCACCAAGTTGTGATAAAGGAAAGTGCTCTCTCTACGGACAGAATCAACCCCTCAGGCCCTAGAGTGGGTCTAGTCACAGAAAATACAAAACAATAATCGATTCCCTTAAACAGTCATCGTTGGAGGCCTACCTCAAACCGATGGTTAACGAATTTTCCATTACGCTGCTCCACCTTCCGTTTCTTTCTCCTCAGTGAGCAATCAACCTGAAACACCATAAGAAAACAATAGAGAATGTAACCAAGAACAACAATGATCTATTTACTTATTAAGTCAAGAAATCATAAGCTATAAAGTAAATTGTACACAAGATATAGGAAATAATCATTTATTGTATTAAAATGAATCAAAAGCAAATCTTACAACCAAGTTTTGACATTACAAGCCTTCTCGGAGGGTCCATCTAGTATGTTTCTTCAAGCATTCACTCTTAAGAATGGGTCTCCCAAATAGATGATACCTCTCTCTCACTCACAAGCTCTATTACAAGGTCAAGGCACTCCACAACCTCTTACCAAACTATTAGCAATCCTACACTTCCCACACTCACACCAAAGCTATCTAGTTAGCTTCAAAGCAAACTCAAAAGAACTAGCTAGCACTGTTGAACTAGCAGATCATAACAATGGTGAGTGATTTTATAGGAGAAGGAGTCTCCATGCAATGAGGGAGAGGGAGCTTATCCTTACGTTAGGTTGCACAAGAGTTGGAACCAACATCTTAGAGGAGGAAAAAAGACCCAAATTGACCTAACAACTAGCTCTAGAAACACCTAGAAGGTCGACTGTTTGAACAAATTCACCAAATCTAGGTCATTGCAAGTCATGGACTAACGATCAGTGATGACATCACAAGGAGGAAATGCGTTTAGATGAATCATCGCTGTAAATAGCTGGGAGCTTCACGTTGAGTCCTAAAATCACACCATCACAGGAAACATGTGTACCCCAGTGACGGTGTCGTGATGAGACAGTTCATGACAAGGGATTGTCTCACCTTTTAATGTCTTATTAGCGACGATGTAGAAACTTAGGAAAAAGGGTCATTTCTTCAATATCAGAGAGCACTGTTTAATCTTTTTGCATAAGTGGGAAGATATGGACATGTGTATTTAATACATGACATAGCAGAGGGACTAAGATGAGGATTGTGAAAAATTAATATGTAACACTATACCAAGATGACAGTCGTAAGTTTCCTAAAGAAAAAGTCTAAAGAATTTGAGTGCTTTAAGATCTACAAGGAGTTGGCGAAAATGAAACTGATTTAAAAATAAAGTGTCTAAGATCAGATAATGGTGGAGAATTCACTTCCAATTTATTTCAACAATATTGTGATGAAAATGGAATAAAAAGACAATTTTCAACAGCACGAACACCTCAGCAAAATGGAGTTGTTGAATGAAAGAACATAACCATACAGGAAATGGGTAGAACAATGCTAAAGGACTCAAAATTGGATGAAAAATTCTGGGTTCAAGCAATTGATACGACAGTCTTCATTATCAACAGAAGTATTCTTAGAAATAATTGCAATAAGGCCCCATATGAATTATCGAAAGGAAAATCAGCTAATGTAAAATATTTCAGAATAGAAAATGTTATATCAAAATAGAAGATCAAAAGTTGGGTAAGTTTGAAATGCATGTTGATGAAGGTATCCTTTTTGGTTACTCATGCAAAAGAAAGGCCTATAAATGCTATAATCTAAGACGAAAACAAATAGTGGAGAGCATAAATGTTACATTTGAGGAAGAGAGTGTTCTAATGAATAATGATGAGGATCTAGAATCTTTGAAACTTGAGATAGAGGCTAAAAAAGGTACAAAGAAAATTCTAGAATAAGAAGCATCTGTCAACCAGGAAGAAGTAAATAATGATCAACAAGATATATAAGAACAACAACAAGAAGCTCCTCCAAAGAGAACAAAAGAATGGATTCAAAAGAACCATACATAAAATCAAATCATTGGTGACATAAATGAAGGAATTGGAACAAGAATAAGTCGACAGCTTCGTTCATCACAACAAGCTCACATTGCTTTTCTAGCAACCTTTGAGCCTATTAGTTTTGAGGAAGCCAACCATAATGAACATTAGGTACCAGATATGAATGAAGAATTGGATCAAATTGAGAAGAATAACACGTGGGAATTAGTTCCACCGCCAAAAGATAAAAATGTCATTGGGACTAAATGGGTGTTCATGAACAAATTGAATGAAGATGGACAAGTTACTAGAAACAAAGAAAGATTGTTTTGCAAAGGCTATGCACAAGTGGAAGGAATTTATTTCGACGAAACATTTGCACCAGTTTCCAAAATGGAAGCCATCCATATGTTTCTCACTTATGCATGCTCAAGAAAAATAAAAGTCTACCAAATGGATGTTAAGTCAGCATTTTTGAATGGAGAATTAGAAGAAGAACTTTACATCAACAACTTAAAGGTTTTCTACTATTAGAAAAAGAAGACTATGTTTGTAGGTTAAAGAAGGCTTTGTATGGTCTCAAACAGGCTCCCAGAGCATGGTATGCTCGTCTTGATGGATATCTATGTCAACAAGGGTTCAAGAAAGGTACTGCTAATAGCAATCTTTACGTACAAATAGATAAGGATAATTTAACAATCGTTGAGGTATATGTGGATGATATAATATTTGGTGGCAATGGATGATCGACTAAGAAAGAACTTTACTACAAAGATGCAAAGTGAGTTCGAGATGTCTTTACTTGGTGAGTTAACATACTTCTTAGGGCTTCAAATATCTCAGCAAGAGAAAGGAATATTTATATGTCAAGCCAATTACATCAAGGAAATGCTCAAGAAATTCAAAATGGAAGATTGAAATCCCATCCTTACTCCAATGGTAATAGGTTGCAAATTGAGCATAAACAACTCATCTAAGGATGTGGATCAAAGGTTGTACGGATCTATGATTTGTAGTCTTATATATGTAATAGCCTCCTGATCAGATGTTATGCAAGCAGTTGGACAAGTAGCAATATTCCATGCAGCATTAAAAGAATCACATATTATTGTCATCAAAGAATTTTTTGATATCTTAAAGGCACAACAAAATATGGCTTGTGGTATCCCAAGGGAAATAATCTCATTATTCAAGCCCTTACATATGCAAATTAGGTAGGAAGCATTGATGATTGTAAGAGTACTAGTGGAGCAACATTCTATCTAGGTGGTGTTAGCCCTAAGATCCAACACTGCTAGTTTGAAGACTAAAGGAAGAAGATGGTTTGCTTTGCTATTCTAAAAGGGGCTGCACACAGGCCATCACTCCACTCTCCCCACTCTTCCACTTACATTCTATCCCACTCATATCTTAAACCGACCCTCACTTCATAGAAAAACCCTCTTCCACCTTAACCTTAACTAAATTAACCCCCGAAAATCTTATCTTTCCATCCATACATGCCATCCGCACATTCCTCAAGGACAGCCAATGCCTTCATATCCCCTCTGCCATCGATTTGATGGTACATGTTTCACCTAATCAATGAAACATGCTCCATCGCTCTCCATCGTTAGATCACTCCCACTAGATCTAACGGTTGTCGCTCATATTGCATGGGCAACTAGCGAGAGGAATGCCCACCTGATGAAGGTGTTTTTCCTCTCTCCTGCACTGCTACGTATCATCCGCTAAGTGGAATCAGGTGAGCTCTAACACTTACCACTAACTGCCCAATGCCCGTCTGATGGAAACTACCCCCACCTTAGAAAACCGCCCCCAAACATTATTCACCAAGCACTTCTTCCACTTGACTACCATCAGATTTTTCCACCCGAGATCTAACGGCTCAGACTAGAACCACTCCCACCATGACTACAAACCTCATGCAATCGATTTGCTTCATCCATTTCTCCTGATCTAGTGGCCCTCGTCCATGACTGCTCCTGCTTGTCCTTCGCCACCCCGCCATTACTCTGTCCGTCCGATGTAATTCACCTAACAGCTACCCACTCGTCCTCTGCCATCCTTCCATTACCCTATTCTTCCTGACATGCATGTCCAACCACCCATGCACCTCATACTCTACTTCATGTTAGTTACCCAAGGAGGAAGGAGGTTGTCTCTGTCAGATTGTGACAGTTAGGCCGCTAAACTAAATTAACTGAAAGTATGGTTGAAAGAGAAAGGATACAACACGATACAAGAAAATAGAATTAAATAGTCATGGAGCCTCACTGGCACAATCAAGCCAACCACATAACAGGGAAACGTTGTACCAGAATTAATTACCATTTTTGTGATGGAAGGATAATTGTGTCCTTGTATGTAATTAGGCAATTAAAGATAGTAGAAATAGATTAAAACACCTCAAGCCCTAAAAATCTTGAGAGCATTGTAAATAGCTATAAATAGCTTAAAGTAAGTTGTAATCGGGGTTTAACTTTTGGAGACTATTAAGACTTTGTTACTCAAGCTTCTCATCTTCATTCATTAGTAATACAAGCTTCTTTTTTTGTTATATGTTCAATATCCCAATTTCCCTCCTCTTTTAAACTTGCACCTGGATAAGTTTATTCATGTTTTCTCCTATGTCTAATGCTAGATAACTGTCATCTTTTCTCTACATTGGTAAATTGGATTTGTTATTGAATATGTCATCCATGTTTCTTTTGTATCTAATGCCAGATAACTGTCATCTTATCTCTGCATTGATAGATTAGATTTGTAAGCTTCATTTACCGGTTGCAGCCGGCCATCATATGTCATGTATGTATCTGCTGGTGTGGTTAGTATTTTCCATTCATTCACTTAATCAAAAAACTATTGAGCATTAGTGGTCTAAAGCCTTGTAGGCTAAGGGTGTTCATGCATGTCTTGAGTAATAACAGAGTCAAAGTGGTTATCTAGCTTGATCCAAACCTTCGTTTACTCCAATAATTTAGAGAACAATATTGAAGATTATATGTTACCATGCATCTCCGAGCCAAAACCATAAGAGAGTTTCCTGGAGCGATAACATAATTGGCATCGTTGTTAGGGTGAGGAGATTGAAGCTCAGCTTCCCTGGGAGACAACACAGATCCAGATTTGATGATAGACAAAGTTTGGACACTATTCTAGTTGTAATCATATCTGGCGACTCTATTAGAGGAAGAACCTCTTGGCGACTCCACTCCATAATTCTGGATTTGTTTGGAAGGCATACTCGAAGAAATCCTCAGAAGTCACAAGCTAACCCAATACCTAACCCTGAAAAGATCATCAAAGAAAGAAAGGCTTTTCATCGACTACAGGTAAACCTAAACAATGTTTTGTAGATCTTCAAGAAAATTTTACAATAGAACAAATACATGTTGAGAGTATAGTATCTAGTACTAGCAGTGAAGAAAAAATCTTGGAGAGATACAAAGCTCTTGATTTGCTAGGTTCTCATTTTGTCATGAGCCCAAAGGGAGCCTCACCTCCTACCCATCATATTCCTCTAGTCGTATCAGTAACTTCTCAAACCTATGTCATTCAGACTTCCAGTACCCTTCTAGCCACCACAACTATGGCAGCCCCACAAGCACCCACCAAAATGGAAATAATTATAGCTGCTAGATATGGACCTCTAGTACTGCCTGTTCCTTTGAATGCCATGCCTACTAGAGAATGTAATAAATACATACCTAAGTTCACTAGGACTGAAGGGGTTATTGTTGAATAACATCTTGAGTCATTTTATAGCTATGCCGATAATCTAGACATTAGTGAAGATGATGTGTGGATGAGAGTATTTGTCCAAAGCCTAGATGGAAAGGCTAGAAAATGGTTCATAGAATTGACCCCTAGATCTAAAACAAATATTGAGGCCTTAGATGATGTATTCCTAAAGCATTGGGGGGATAAGAAAGACCTACTCTACTACCATATTGAGTTTGGGAACCTGAAAAGGGAAAATGGGGAGTCACTTTCTGATTTCAATAAAAGGTTTAACTACATGTACAACAAGATACTAGTTGAAGTGAAACCCACCCCTAGCTCTACTAAACTTACTTATGCCAATTCCTTCAATTCTAATTTCTGTCTATTATTGAGGGAGAGAAGATGTGCTTCTCTGGCTGAAATGTAGGATGTAGCCTTAGAGGTAGAATCCAACATCATGGCTGCAGAGAAACTCAAGGGACATGTTGACTGGAGGAGACAGAGGGGTGAATCTTCATCATGTTCAGATCCCAAGTTAGATAATATGAACAAAATAATAGAGTCATTAGCCTCTAAAGTCACTAAGCTAAAGATGGAATAGCACTCTGGGAAAGGAAGAGCTCCTAATGCCTTTACGTTTAGAAATTTGAACCCATACAGAAGAACAAATGAGTAGTTGCAGTTTCCTCAAAGAAATAAAGATGCAAATTAAGACCAAAGGATGAAGACCCCCTTGTAGAATGTAGTCATGGATGAAGATAAGTACGAGGAAGACGATGAGATCCATTTTCTGGAAGACAAGGGTAGTGCCTATTTTTTGACCCTAACTGAATATGAAGAGTCACTATCTCAAGACCAAAACAACAAAGAATGGGATGGTGGTGCAGTTTTGCAAACTAATGACCAACACAAATACAATCTAACGTCCAAGGTGAATACTACTTAGTAAAGTCCTGTTCAAAGGGCTACCATCCCTACAATGCAGCAAACTAACAAGCAAAAATGACCAGTAGCTGATTCCATCATTCTCAAAGCTCCAGCTCAAGAGGTAAGAGGTCCTACCAAGTTCCCTTCTCCCTTTAGTTTTGAATTAGAAATCCAAAAGCTAAGAATATATATACCTCTGGTGGAACTAGTCAAGAATGAAGCCTTTAAGAGACCCATCTATTATCCGAGAATAGTGTCCACTCGGATGCTGCTATTCCCACTAAGATGGGTGGCTATCTTAGAAACAAACAATCAAAGTCTACTATTGTTTTCTTTTATGAAAATAGACAAGAGGAGAACCAAGAAGACCAACCCGAGTCTTGCGCTTGATTTCGTCTCCTTCTTGATAGAGCTTCACTACTTCTTCTTTGTCTGCCCAGCTTCAAAAGAACCTCTGGAATCATAGAAACATACTACTATCGAAGAAACAAAGATCTAAATTCATAAATAATATAGGATCGGATGTGTATTAACCATATAAATGCATATATAAACAAGTACACAAGAATATGGAAGGAAACACGAATAGCTTTATTAAGATGAAAAGTAGAAAGAGGATCACAACCATGTGCTCTAACCCAAAATCATCCTCCAGCTAAGAATCCCTTCTTCACCTCAAGCAAAGCTTAGATCACCCAACACTATGAATGTACACCAGAAAACCAACAGCACTTCTCTATAAGATACAAAATTTCAGCCTTTGGATCTCTGTGATGAGGGATCCATATATAGATGATTACAGAGAGGTGCGTCATTTTCTGGGATCTTGATTAGTGTCTTTTCTCTAATAGTTCCTGCTTCCACTTGGAGAATTATGATCTCTTACTCATCCCTGGTCGAAAATAGAGAGGCAAGTGTTAGAGGGGAAGCTTCTGGAAGATTCCATGATCTTCCACCTCGCATTTTTATCCCTACCATTTGTTCATTCCGGACCATCGCACTCTATAGAGGAGAAAATCAGTATGCATTGTACCTTGTACACTAGGAAGGTGATATGCATCGCACCCTCTACATTGAGCTTTCAATATGGTCCAGTTTTGACCATTTATGAGCAGTTTTCAGTGGAGAACTTCTGGGAGACGATGTAATCAGCTGACCTTGTTCCTTTAGGAAGTGAAGAAACACTTTTAGGGACTTAGGAGCCCCCAGTTTATGGACATTTATGATTGGGGTTGAAGTGCCCAAAAATGTCTATAATAGTTGCCCCCTAAAGCATGAGGTTGTTAATCTTTCTGATGTCAGGTGAAATGCTTTACTATGAGGATCTGAAGTTTTTCCGAGCTGGGAGGCAACTTGTAATAAGATACAATACAATACGTTATTTTGACAACATTTCTTCATGATCTAGGTGAGGCGGGCATTCCCATGCTCAGCTTTATTAATTCGTTTTCATGTACATATGACAGACAATCGTCTGTGTGACAGATTGATGATATGGACACCTCATCCTTTGATTTGGATGATTATCTGTTCACCAATGTTGTACACTTGATGCTTTTATATTCCTTCATATATCACAGCCCAGATGGATGAAACTAGATTCGGGGTCTTCAAAACTCGTTCAATCTTCACTCAGAGTACAAGTTGATCCATGTGAAAAAATGTTCTCGAGTCGAACATGGAAAGACATCGCCTGATTACCAGCCAATGATGTAAGTTGTTAACAAGCGCGAGAGGAATCACCAATAATGACAATGACCCTCAAGGTACTATATTACAATTCACGTGGTGTGAAAAAGGACTTGGCGTCGAACACCATGCAAAATCTCTCGGTCGAAGGCCATTGATGTAAACCTGTCGCCGAAAGTGAGAAACTTGCCATTGAGGCATACAAGCTTCAAAGTACTGAAAGGGTTGTTCCTAAGTCAACTTCTTGGATAATGAGCTGATGTCGACAAGAAGGGACCTGTTGGAGGAGGGCCTTAATGAATCCCACATCGATGACACGGAACGAAGCAAATGGTTTTTGAGGTGAAAACAAACTGATGACACAGGGTCCAGGATGGCGGTCATGAAGGAATGAAGCATGAATGTATTGCAGTGGGTGAGACACAGGTGAATTGTCTGAATGACTTCTCTTGAACATATCAGTGACACTGACGATGGATTGGTAGCGTTAACCCCAAATATGGATGGTGTGACAGACCAATGGTGATGACCAGTGAACGGAACAACCCAACCCAGCATGGACGTGGAAGGAAAGTGTCATGTTCAAGAGCGACTTGCTACCAATAAAGTTTCTTCAAGTTTTCTTCCCAATTTTCCCCAGTCACTGCTGACCAATACCACTATATTTTTGTCAAGCTTGAGGAGGATAACATATGCTTGTTCTATAATCCGCCCTTCGGGTGAACCTGTCACTATATTTTAGTGAGCCTAGCGACAGTGAAGCTCATTCTCGTCCATTTGGACAAGTTTTTTGCTATTAGGTTTTAACAAGTTTAACGACAAAGATAACTCGGTCTCTTTCAATTTTAGAGATTCTGAAAGAAACGGAAAGGAAACTCAAAAGATTCTTTTTCATTATATAATCCCTTAAGTCTGAAAAAGCGTAAAATAATACAAAAGGGATGAATTTTCGATAGTTTTAACGAGCCGAACAAGACAAGCGCTTGATCTTTTTGTGTAATAATCCCTCAGGTCCAAAAAGATTAAAATCTAGAGGAGGGATAGCACTTCTGATGCCTTTAACAAGCCGGAGAGGCCAATTGCTTGAAAATCTTTTCATATTTTACGAGTCAGGTGAAAAGAGCTTAAATAAGACTCATTTTCAAGGAACGAGTGATGGTTTCGGGTAGTAGCTGATTCTAGGTAAGATTTGGAATTTTCCAATCACGGTAGTGTCACAAGGATGGCTAACAGAATCAATCTTCACAGATGTTCCTCAAAGGGGTAAAAAATCATATGGGGGTGAATGATCGGCTAAAAACAAAGTGGAGGTGATGGCTAGAACACGACCAAGGCTCAAAAGCTAGCGATAAGGCATTCACAATGGTTATTTACCGGTTCATTTTTTAATGAGCTTAAACACTGGGGGAAACATTTGCTCATGACTTATGTTTATTTTTTAATGAGCTTGAACTATGCGCTAAAACTGCTCGTGGAGGGTTTAATTTTTAACGAGCTTGAACTCTACGACAACATTGCTCGCTAGTCGTATGATAAGAATTTCTCATTCGAGATGCTATTTTGAAGTGGCTTACATCTCTCAAGCTTTGCCATGGATCCTTTCTTTATGCAAGTTAGGAAACAACTAGCCTTACGAGTTTAAAGGGTTAGAGGTTCTACAAATTTAAAAAAGAAATAGCCGCTCTTCACTTGCACGTGGAAAGGTTTGTTTGCCCCTAGGTATAGCAAAAAATTTCCAGGTTACCAAGAAAGTTCTATCCGTGTAGCAGATAAAATGCTTCCTCGGCGATGCTTATCGAAACAGACAAAGGTGAATGGCGCAGATGCATTGCACTCACATAACTTTAATGAAGGTATCTTATTCCATCCCGTTCCCATTTTCCTGTGAGGACAGGTTCGCAAGACTAGTCATATATCCCTCGCGGAAATCCACTCTATACCTAAGGTTTTCCTGCCGAAACAGACCAGGGTGCATGCCCCTTAGGTTTCAGTCACACCTTCCTGAATCACTCGCGCTCATCAGGTGGACGGACTAGAGACCGAGGAGACATTTCTTGCATGAAAAGACCATTTAGGGATGGCATTTGACTATTTGCGATGTGTGAATAGGGGAATGACATTTGGTCCATGAGCTTAACCATTCTGCCTTCGTGTGGAAAAAACATTACTGTAAAGAGTGAGGAGACGATGGCTCCCATGCAATAAATATAGTCGCATCCAAGGAGTAGATTATAATATAAAGGTCCTTGAACTACCATAACGGTCATGTAAACAATTTTCCTTCTCAAAGTAATGGGCACATTTGGAAGGATCCCTAAAGGTTGATTGGTTCCCTTGTCGAAGCCTGTCAGATTTCTCATTTCAGGCAAAAGCGATGGCGAACCAAGCGCTTTCCAAGCAGTTGAGGAAAGGATACTCATAGAAGCCCCTTCATCAATGATGGTACCAACCATGACCATTCTGTAAGCTTGTACAATGATTTCTGAATGGTACACTGGTTGGTAAACGGGGTCTGCCTAGTAGATTCCAGTCGAAGGAAACGACTAGGTTGCTTGGTGGTGGGACCAAATAGACGGCCGGATATGACTCTGATGAACTTCCTTCCTGCGATAAAGGAACGAGAGGACTTCCCCCACGCTCATCCGAGTCTGTGTTGATGAAAAGAATTTGAACAGTGTCGTTCTCTTTCTCTTTAATGACGATATCATTCGAATATGAACACTCTGAAGGCAAGACCGGGTCAACTGAGGTACTGATCCTTTGACTTTTTTTTGGTATGGATTCAGAGTGTTCATTTTCAATGATAGACGCTTCGACCAACCACAATCATGGGCCAGTCAGATTTTCAACCAGTGGAGGACATGGCAAGAGTTTTTTATATCTAGGAGGAAGTCGTAGCGGTGAAATCGGATGATCATCCAAAACTCTTTTAACCTCGTCAAGGAAGGGACAACGGTGGACGGCGTGATTGCCTTCACAGAACTTACAAGGAAATCTAGGATTCCTTCTTTTTCCATGTGCTTCACTTTCACTGGTTGATGGTGAGCGTTCAACATGATCGCCAGAGGTTGATGCTACCGGATTGTGAAAACGAGGAGACCAATCCCTTAAGATCCGAGGGATGTAGGGACAATCTCGGTGATAGTGGTCTCCATTGCAAATGACAGAAGGAGATTTAGGTTTTGACTGTGTGGTGTGAGAATTTTTGCTAGATGATGCTTGGTTGCCCCCTTTCGATTTTGGTTCCTTTCTCTTCTTTTCCTTTTTCTCTTTCTGCTTCTTCTTCTTCTTCTTAGTTACTTGATTTTTAGCTTTACCGGCTTTATCAAGCGAAGAGGAAGGAGGAGAGGGAGAATCAAATGAAGTAGAAGGTTGGGAGGCAACTCTAGCATCGTCTAATCACTGATTAGACTGTTCAGGAATTACGGGATTCTAAATGATAGAGGTAGAGAAGAGCCAGACAGGAAAACCAATTGTCAATCCTGGAAGTGACAAAGTGGCCATATGGGGCGCACCAACATCTCCCCAAGAGGAGAAGGGGCTTAGGATTTCCTCCAAGGGGAAATCCTGTTGGTTAGTAGAATCCATTTTCTCAACCTAAAGACCAACGGGGGAATTTGTGATGTTATTCCGATTAAAATAAATTTTTAGATGCTTTGACACAACTTGTTTTTTCAATTTTAAAGAGTTGAGAAAAAACAAAAGATGACTCTAGTCGCCTTCGATTTTTATTGAACCTAAAGTGACAAGTGCTCAGAGGACCTTTTCCTTTAAGGAGTTTGAAAAGGAGCAAAATGGACTTCTCTGGAGATCTAAGCAGAGAGGATTACCTAACCAATTGCAAAACTATAGAAAACTTTTTGCGGTACGCAGTCAATCTTCTCGAATGCTGTGTTCGGTGCATTGCGATTGATAGGGCGGTAGACACGGCTTCCTAAGGATAAAGGATGCAGCCTATTGTGGTCTCCCAATATATACGCGACGGTACGTGGGAGCACAAGTCTGTACTGGCACTTGCCATCTCAAAGTGGAGGAATCACCCAACCAACACTTAAATCAACAGTTACCAAGTTTTATGACGCCGGAATACGTCTCTAGCCTAGACCTCTAGATGTTGTGCGTTAAGTTCCAAAGCGTTGTTAGATTCATTGAATTTATTTTAAGTTGATCTTACTTAACAATTTGCCTTTTAGGTTCACCACGTGATGTGTATATAATTCCTAAAATGTAGTCTAGGATGATAAACAAACGTTTAATCTTCTTTCAACAATGAAAATCCTAGCTACTAAGGGAAGAAAGTCAAGTTTTTTTTTTTCACAGAGCACAGAGCACACGCTAAATGCACAATCCTAAATCAAGCCAAGCAATCAAAATGCAAATGCACATGCATGTATTTATTTTCAGTCTTCTTAATGTGAATGATGTTAAGAAAGCTATGTGCAAATTGAATTACTTTTAAAGCGACAGTACTCAACAAAATTCTTTTTCAAAATGAAGCGAAAGCAAGAGAGACACTTTGCGATTTTGAAATGAAAATTACTTTTCGACACTTTAAAACTACTAATTAAAATCCTATGCAATAGTAATCATATAATCGACTATCCAGAACAATGGGATTGTTTTCTAAAAATGAAAACGACAGCTACTACACTTTCAGATCTAGAGATGATAGTTCGACTATGCTACTTTTTTGCAAAAGAGAACTAAAAATGATGCAGAATACATAAAAACATTTATAGTTCTTTGCACTAGGGAGGCGGAATAATGCAAGAGAAGGGGGTTTTCACAGAAGTACACTGACTACAGATAGCAAAACTCTTGAATAGGACTGAAAACAGTGAGAAAAATCCACAGTCTGAGGGTAAAGTTAACCCTCCCTGACCATCGCACATGTTACACTGTGAAACCAGTATGTAGTGCACCTACTGCACTCGGGAAGTGCGATGCATACAGACTGCCTTGAAGGCAGGGTGCGATGGTAGTAGTGTGAGACTTTGAATAGGTTTTCACTCACAGTTTTCAATCTAGTTCAGGTGTTTAGGCCGAGTAAGTAAAGATCAGTGTATTTAAAACACAGGGGCGATCTAAAGAGGTTACTAGAGCCACCACTTAGGGAAATTAGATTGCTTGCAGATCTATTATTTGATTCATAAAAAAAACCCGGAGATAGAATGATGCAACATTGATCTACTTTGCATTTGTATAACAAATGCAGTTCGAAGGCTAGCCGGCTTGACTTCAAGCTCGGTCTGTATGTTTATGAAAGAAACAAGGATAGATAGGCTAACAAGTAATCTAGTCGCTCCCCAGCGGAGTCGCCATTTTTTTATTTGGGAATAGTTTCCACTCGGATGCTGCTATTCCCACTAAGATGGGTGGCTATCTTAGAAACAAACAATCAAAGTCTACTATTGTTTTCTTTTATGAAAATGGACAAGAGGAGAACCAAGAAGACCAACCTGAGTCTTGCGCTTGATTTCCTCTCCTTCTTGATAGAGCTTCGCCGCTTCTTCTTTGTCTGCCTAGCTTCAAAAGAACCTGAGGAATCACAACAACATACTACTATCGAAGAAACAAGGATCTAAATTCATAAATAATACAGGATCAAATATGTATTAACCATATAAATGCATATATAAACAAGTACACAAGAATATGGAAGGAAATAAGAATAGCTTTATTAAGATGAAAAGTAGCAAGAGGATCACAACCATGTGCTCTGACCCAGCATCATCCTCCAGCTAAGAAGCCCTTCTTCACCTCAAGCAAAGCTTAGATCACCCAACACTATGAATGTACACCAGAAAACCAACAACACTTCTCTATACGATACAAAATTCCAGCCTCTGGATCTCTGTGATGAGGGATCCATATATAGATGATTATAGAGAGGTGAGTCATCTTCTAGGATCTTGATTAGTGTCTTCTCTCTGATAGTTCTTTCTTCCACTTGGAGAATGATGATCTCTTACTCATCCTTGGTCGAAAATAGAGAGGCAAGTGTCAGAGGGGAAGCTTCTGGAAGATTCCATGATATTCCACCTCGCATTTTTGTCCCTGCCATTTGTCCATTCCTGACCATCGCACCCTATATAGGAACAAATCAGTATGCATCACACCTTGTACACTGGGAAGGTGATATGCATCGTACCCTCTGCATTGAGCTTTCAGTATGATCCAGTTTTGACCATTTATGAGGAGTTTTCAGTGGAGAACTTCTGGGAGATGATGTAATCAATTGACATTGTTCCTTTAGGAAATGAAGCAACACTTTTAGGGACTTAGGAACCCTCAATTTATGGACATTTATGATTGGGGTTGAAGTGCCCAAAAATGTCTATAACAGTTGCCCCCTAAAGCATGAGGTCGTTAATCTTTCTGGTGTCGGGTGAAATGATTTACTATGAGGATCCGAAGTTTTTCTGAGCTGGGAGGAAACCTGTAATAAGATACAATACAATAAATTATTTTGACAACATTTTTTCATGATCTAGCTGAGGCAGGCATTCCCATGCTCAACTTTATAAATTCATTTTCATGTACATAGGACAGACAACCGTCTGTGTGACAGACTGATGATATGGACACATCATCCTTTGATTAGGGTGATCATTTGTTCGGCAATGATGTACACTTGATGTTTTATATTCCTGAATACATCTCATCTTGGATGGATGAAACTAGATCTAGGGTCTTCAAAACTCATTCAATCTTCACTCAGAGTACAATTTGATCCATGTGAAAAATGTTCTAGAGTCAAACATGGAAAGACATCACTTGATTACCAGCTAATGATGTAAGTTGTTAACAGGCGCGAGAGGAATCACCAATAATGACAATGACCCTCAAGGTACGACAGTACAATTCACGTGGTGTGAAAAAGGAATTAGCGTCGAACACCATGTAAAATCTCTCAGTTGAAGGCCATTGATGTAAACCTGTCACCGAAAGTGAGAAACTTGCCATTGAGGCATGCAAGCTTCAAAGCATTGAAAGGTTTGTTCCTAAGTCAACTTCTTGGATAATGAGATAATGTTGACAAGAAGCGACCCATCACAGGAGGGCCTTAATGAATCCCACATCAATGACACGGAATGAAGAAAATTATTTTGGAGGTGAAAACAAACTGACGATACAGGGTTCAGGGTGGTGGTCATGAAGGAATGAAGCATGAATGTATTGCAGTGGGTGAGACACAGGTGAA
>APFE030359939.1:2368-26799 GCA_000404065.3 Pinus taeda
CACGATCATAAGATCATGCCATTTCCCAAAGGGTGCCCATGGCGGCATATAAGCCAGGCAACCTTTGGGAAAGGGCATGATCTTATGATCGTGCCCTTTCGTCTAACTAAACCTAAAATTAAACAATAAACCTAGGTTTTATGCTTCAGCTCGAAGGCCCATTTATTGTTGAGAAACAATGGAAAACCCTAAACGTCCAAAACCTAACCCTAGAAGATGAAATGCCAAACTGTGGGCCCCGTTTGGGTAAATTGGTACATCAACTTCCTGGGGTCATAACTTTGGCATATTATCTCTGTTTGACGCGCACAATATCTCGTTAGAAAGATCTATCTGAGAACTGCAAATTTGGGAAGAGGAACATCGGTCCATAGACCCATGTTGCTCCCAAATTTCCCCAAAAACGTCGTTTAGGGCCTCAAAACAGCTCCGAAAGTTCAGGACCCGAAAAATTGCTAAAAATAGTAAGCTATGCTACAATTAAGGAAACTGAAATGTTGAAAGAAACAATGGTGGGGGTCCAAGTGGACTTGGCGGGTGGCCACCAATATCCACTTGGATCGTGAATAGATTTGATACCATGACATCCTATCTCACGAGGGACCAACAAGCTCGTGATGAGTCTACAATTGTTGGGGAAACTGTGCATGATTTGGAGCTGGTTAATGTTGTTCTGAAGGTGTGCATAAAGAATTAGTCCACTTTTGCGGATGAGATTCTTGGTTTTCAACGACTTCTGGATTGGAGCTAGTTATGGGATGACTACACCCATAAGAAGATCTGGGAAAACACATTGACTGACAACAAAAGGGCGATGAAGAGAAATATGAGCTCGATCTTGCTACACAAACGAAAAATGGCAAAGCCAAGGCCAAGTAAAACCAGGGTGGAGGAGGATCTTCATAGAACAAGAAGGAATAGGACATGATCAAAGTCAAGTGGTTTGCTTGTCATAAGTTCATGGATTTTTCCAGTCAGTGTCAAAACAAGAAGAAGGGAAAGGGAAAAGTTTCTATAGTAGTTATTGTGCAGATGGAGGAGATGGCCGAGAAGTTTGAGAAAATTTTTGCCTTAGTATCTTGCCTTTCTGCAATTTTCATGAGAGGTGTTTGGTTCGTGGAAAATCGAGCATCTCGACATATGATGGGATCTCGACACTTCTTCACCAAAATGACCAGGGGGTCTAAAAATGTACATGTGGTATGCAGTAGAAGGCACTGAGAGTATTGGGTTCTAGATGGACTCAAGTGGCATCATGGAGGTGAATGAGGTGTTAGATGTACGAGGTTTGGAGAAAAATACCCTTTCAGTTTCAACCATAGAAGACAAAAGATTGAAGGTCAACCTTACTCAAGTGAAGTGGTTGTTGGGCCGAAAGGGACCGATTTCAATAAGATGCAAGTGATTGGTAGAAGGGAGAGGGATATCTATCTATTGAAGGGAAATTGGTGAAGGATCTCATCCATGAGAGTGAAAACCAGAGTGAGATTTGGCATAGGAGGATGGGGTACCTGCACTAGAGAGCTCTTCCTATGGTGCAAAGGATGGTTATTGGGTTTCCAAAGATTAGGGTGGAGCAGGATGGAGTGTGTAAACAGTGTGCACTTAGCAAGCAGTCCAAGGTTGCATATCCTCATATCGATACTAGGTCTAAGGGAGTGCTAGACTTGATGCACTCAGATATTTGTGGTATTATGTTTGTGACATCGATAAAATGGTCCTTATACTTTGTGACATTCATAGATGATTATTCTAGGAAAATTTGGGTCTATTGTTGAATTTCCACGATCTTGGGTCTAGGATAAAATCTTAGAATCTCTGACTCTACCAAACCAAGAATATAAACAAAGCTACTTTGCACAACAAAACAATAGAAAGCAGTAAATCACACATGCACAAGTATAAATATTTTTTTACAAATTTCAACCCATCTTTGCTATATTAATCAACATATAATACAATAGTCTAGGGCTCCCATACAAGGGATAATGGTCCTCAATTATCCACAAGTACAAGAATACAAGATACACTTACAATCTCGCTACAGTCTCTATGTCACACCTTGTCCTGCAGGTACTTCACTTCCGTTTTGCTCTCTAGCGGCCCCTTAGTCCATGGAAGGATAACAAATAGAGTCTCCAAGAGGGCTGCCACCTATAACTACTGCAAGTCACTTATGTTCCATTGAACATGGGTTGATCCAATCTTCTCTTCTAGGATGGCCAACACCTGAGCTCCAATCTGCCAATCTAGTAGCTTATTTCGTCCATCAAAGAGCTACACATTAGGCTCAATCCTTCACCCAACCTTCAACTATCAAGCTCTCATTATGGCTTGTTGCCAAAAGCTACTTTGGGCTATCAACACGCTACCCTCCACCAGTCTAATGATGCCTAATATAATCACTGTAGGGTCTGCTCCTAGAAGAGTCTTTTAGTCACCAAGACAAGCCTTTCAATTGGATCCCATAGACTGTAAGTAAATCCCATCCAACTAGCATAAATTCAACATGAAACCATCATCAAAACTCATACCTTTTCATTCTTCATGGGTTGTTTTTCAATGTTGAGATTTTTCCCATTGATTACGGCAGCAATTATACTACAACAATCATCCTTCCTCATGTCCAGACCTCCTTCTTCTGCTACAACCTTCCCTTACTCAATTCTATCTACACTCTTCTTCTATTTTGGGCTAAATACAACCCCAAACAAGCCTTCTCAGCCCCATGTTCCAATGAGACAAGTCCTGTGACTTTCTTGTAGCTACATGCAACCTTATGACCTACATGTTTTAAGGGAAAAGAGGTCCACAACCTACTTGTTTGTGCCTCCAAGGATTCCGGCTTGAGTATAGAAGAAGAACCACACTTGAACCAAGTCAAAACGCTGCCCATAACTCATACAAGGCTTGCAGCCTACCTCTACTTCTCCACGGACCTGTAAAACAAACTCAAAGGTGACCAAAACACTCCCTTATCACTTCAACCTTCTTCCTTCTTGAGCTGCGACTACCTTAGTATGGTATTCCTATGAAAGATGCACACTTGGATGCTCTAAATGAGCCTCATACACCCTCTATTTATACACTTTAGAAGGGTCAATGAATAGACGCGTCTCTTGGAACATTTACACCAAGCCTACATGACTTACGTGCCAAAAAATAATTTGTCAACTTCAAAAATCCATAACTCATCAAGGACATCTTGAAATTCAATAATTTTCAAAGTGTTGGATTCTCCTCACTATTATCTATCATATCCATCGATATCATGTTCAAAATTCTCCATGGTTTTTGCCCAAACATCAATGGGTACAAAAACCCCAACCTCGGGTTCCAAGCCCACAAGTCACTCTTGTAGTGCTCCAACCTCCAAACCCTAAACCCTAGGGCTTGGAGTACCTCCCAAGATACTCAAAAATCAACACTCACTCTTAGCGAGGGAGGTACTTCCAAGGCTAGGAAGTAACTCATCATCATCATCACTACTCGCAACACTCGCCAAAATCCTGGTGCTCATTACTGCAACAATCCCTATAGTATGAACTACTCCTCTCTCGGAAGTGTCGCTGTCACTGGAAGCATCCTCCTTCTTTTTCTTCTCCTAAAATTTCTTCCACTCTCTCCATGATTCCTTCTTGGCAGTTGTATGAGCACCCTTGTTCCCACTGATGACATGCTCTTCTTAGCCTACAAAGTATCCCGCTGAATCTACAAAATCCCACTAGAAAGCGAATCCCTATGAGCCTATGGAACCTAGGCCTTCTTCTCTGGAATATGTACCTATACCTCTGAAGTTTTCACCTGCAACTGCTTCTATGGAACCTACACCTGTTCCACCTGCTTCTTCTTCCCACGATCTATAGGATTTCCCATCATCCTATATAGACCATACTCTATAACTCCAAGCACCATACTCATGGAGCTAGAGCCTCTAGGTCTCAATATTTCCTTCCCATGTTGGAATAAGACCTCAAACCCCTTCTTCTCAATCATCGAGACATATATCACTCTATATCCGAGTGCTAGTACAAGTAATACATCTTGGACCTGCATCACCTATCTTGTCTCCATCCTGAATGACACAACTCCCAATCCTCAGATCTCCTTTTAACTCTTGTTTCCCAACACCATGTGAAACTTTGAGTCCCATTCAAATAGAGTCTCGAAAACCTCCTGTGACCCTGTCATATATTTCAACGCACCACTATCAACGTACCATCCATCCTCATCAATAGTACCCTGCAAGAAATGAGAGATCATAGCAAAGTCCTCCTCCTCTAACCTCCTAGTGAGAGCATCTATCTCAGCAGAGTTGGCAACACGGATGACCTGTTTCCATTTCTTATTCTCATCATCTTCCTTCTTCTTCATTGGATGTCTCGACAAAAAAATACCCATCTTGCCACAATTGAAACACTTGACTTTACTCAAGTCCTTCTTCTACTTACCCTTCATTTGTGCTGTAAATGCTATGTCATCATCTAAAGCCCTCTTCTTCAAATGAATATCCTCATCTCGCAACTCTTCTTGAATGAAGTTGTCCCACAATGTATTCCAATCTGGTAACTTATCTCTGGCAACGATCCCCTTGATGAAGGGCTTCTATTCCTCGATGAACCCTTTCAGAGCAATCCTCACCATATCAAAATCTGAAATAGTCTCACCGACAATAGCAAGGTCATCTTTGACCTGAGACAATGTCATCGGATACAAAGTCACTCCTTCACCCTGTATCATCTTGGTAAACTTCAACTTATCCTCCAATACCAGTACCCGATTCTCGTTCTTATTTTGGAACAAATTCTGAAGAGCCATTCACATCTCATGTGCAATGTTATTCCTAGACAAATGAGGTATTAGAGGATCGTTCACACCATCAAGGATGATCAATCTCACCCTCGTATCCAAATCCTCATACACATCCAACTCCTTTCATTCAGTTGGATTCTTAATGGGTTTCTTGGCGAACTCCCAGATCCTGTTGACCTGCAAGAACAACTTGATCCTTTCCTTCCATGGACTATAGTTGGACAGCCCCTCCAACCTGTCCTCATACCAGAGACCAACGTTCAACTTCTACATTGTAGTGAGCCCTTCACCTATAATGTGACCAACTCCTCTTAAGTTGTACTTTTCTATGCACTCTGATGATTCACTATCTTCCAAAGTAGCTCATACACGCTCTGATACCATGTTGAATTTCCACAATCTTGGGTTTAGGATAGAATATTAGAATCTCTACTTTGCACAACGGAACAATATAAAGCAGTAAATCACAAATGCACAAGTATAAACAACTTTTTACAAATTTCAGCCCAAATTTGTTATATTAATCAACATTTAATACAACAATCTAGGGCTCCCATACAAGGGATAATGGCCCTCAATTATACACAAGTTCAAGATACACTAACAATCTCGTTGTAGTCTTTATGTCATATCTTGTCTTGCTGGTCCTTCGCTTCCATTCTTCTCTCTAGTTGCCCCTTAGTCCATCAAAGGACAACACATAGAGTCTCCAAGAGGGATGCCACCTATCACTGCTGCAAGTCACTTATGCTCCAATGAACATAGGTTGATCCAATATGCTCTTCTAGGTTGGCCAACACTTGAGCTCCAATCTGCCAATCTGGTAGCATATTTCATCCATCAAAGAGCTACAAATTAGGCTCAATCCTTCACCCAACCTTCAGCTGTCAAGCTCTTGTTATGACTGCTTGCCAAGGGCTACTTTGGGCCATCAACACGCTGCCCTCCATTAGTCCAATGATGCATAATACAGTCATTGTAGGATATTCTCCTATAAGAGGCTTTTAGTCACCAAGACAAGACTTTCAAATGGCTCCCATGAGTTGCAACTAAATCCTATCCAACTAGCATCAATTCGACATGAAACCGTAATAAAAACGCATACATTTTCATTCTTCATGGGATGTTCTACAGTACTGAGATCTATCCCACTGGTTAAGGTTGCAATTATACTACAACAATCATCCTTCCTCATGTCCAGACCTCCTTTTTCTGCTGCAAACTTCCCTTACTCAATTATGTCCACACTCTACTTCTATTTTGGGCTAAATCCATCTCCAAACAAGCCTTCTCATCCCCCTGTTCCAATGAGACAAGGCCTACAACCTTCCTGTAGCTACATGCAACCTTATAACCTACCTGTCTCAAGGGAAAAGAGGCCTGTGACCTACCTCTGCTGCTCCACACACCTGTAAAACCCACTCAAAGGTGACCAAAACAACCCCTTATCACTTTGACCTTCTTCCTTCTTGAGTTGTGACTACCTTATGATGGTATTCCTATGAAAGATGCACACTTGGATGCTCTAAATGAGCCTCACGCACCTTCTATTTATACACTTTAGAGGGGTCAGAGAATAGACATGTATCTTGGCACATTCACACCAAGCCTACATGACTTGTGTGCCAAAAATTCATTTCTCAACTTCATAAATTCATAAATCATCAAGAACATCTCAAAATTCAATGATTATTTAAGCATTGGATTCTCCTCGCCATCCTCTATCATCTCCATCCATCTCATGTCCAAAATGCTCCATGGTTTTGACCCAAACATCGGTGGGTGAAAAATCCCAACCTTGGGTTACTAGCCAACAAGTGACCCTTGTGGTGCTACAACCTTCAAACCCCGAACCCTAGGGCTTGGAGCACCTCCCAAGCTACTCAAAAATCAACATTTACTTCCTGAAGACCAAGGATGAGGTCTTCGATCAGTTTCAGGAGTTCAAAGCTTTTGTAGAGAACTATACTAGGAAGAAGATTAAGGTGTTGAGATCACATAATGGGGGCGAGTATACCTCCAACGAGTTCCATGATTTTTGTAGAGAAACATGAATTAAAGAGAAGTTAACATTACCTTACAACCCTCATTAGAATGGGGTTGCCGAGAGGAAAAATAGGACCATTATGGAGGCAACAAAGGCAATGATATATGATCAAGAGTTGCCTATGTTTTTATGGGTGGACATCTGTAATACAACTATGTACGTGTAGACCAAGAGTCCTCACAAGGCGTTGGAGGACATCTCTTTAGGAGTTGTTTATAAGAGTGAAACCTGATGTGAGTTATTTGTGCATATTTGGTGGCCTAGTTTATGCCCATGTTCCTACAGAGAAGAGGACTAAACTGGAGCCCTTGTCTGAGAGGGGTGTATTTGTGGGCTACAATGAGGTTTGAAAGGCCTATTGAGTCTACATTTCAGGACGAAGGAAGGTGATATTGAGCCGATATGAAAGATTTAATGAGGTTAGGACCCTTAGGGGATCTCATGAGAAGGATCCAACAACAACAAAGGATCTAAATTGAGAGGCTCCTAAGACTGAGCAGGAACTAGCAATAGGGACATAGTTAACATATTTGGAGGAGGAGTTGGATATTCCTTTGATATCTACCAGGAGGAGGCCAAGATGGGCCGAGAAGAACTTGAGGGATGTTGAGGAGCATATGGAGTCTCCTAGCAACATATTCAGGCAGAGTAGACCACCGGTAAGATTTTTCATCTATTTGGAACTGACGAGCAATGTCAACGAATCTGAGCCTTCCACTTTTGAGGAGGTTACAGGCGAATAGGTCCAGAGAGATGCCATGATAGAGGAGTATAGGTTTATCATGAGAAATGATGTATGGGATATAGTGCTGAGACAAAAGTGAAAGTATGTGGTCACTTCTCGATGGAACTATAAGGTCAATCATGTTTTTGTTGGTAGTATTGAGAAGTATAAAGCGAGGTTCGTAGCTAGAGCGTTCTCCCAAAAGGAGGGAGTGGAATACAAGGATACATTCACACTTACTGTCAGATATGGATTAGATTGCTTTCGTAAATGAAGTAATTGAGGAGGAGGTGTATATTGAGTAGCCTGAGGGTTTCAAGGTATATGGGAGAGATTTCCATTTATGTAAATTGAATAAGGCTCTTTACGGGTTGAAGAAGGCTCAACACGCATGGTATGCCAGGATCAATGGATATCTTCTTGGTTTGGGCTCCACCAAGAGTGAGGTAAATCTCAACTTGTACTTTCTGCTTATTGAGGGTGAAATGCTCATCTTGGTATTATATGTGGATGGTATATTTTTGACAGGATCAAAGAAGTTCATAGGGATGTGCAAAGAGGATCTTGCTTCAGAGTTCGGCATGAAGGACATTGACTTGATACACTACTTTTTGGGATTGGAGGTGTGGCAACAACAAGAAGAGATGTTCCTTGGGTAGGACATGTATGTAGTTGAGATCTTAAGGAGGTTCAGGATGGAGGATTGCGGACCTATGTCTACACCGGTGATCATTAACCTAAAGAAGCTAAGTGCTTCTAAAGGTGAATTAGTGGATCCCACATGTACATGCAACTGATAGGTTCCATGATGTATCTGGTTAACATTAGGTTAGATAGATGTTTTTTTGTGAACACACTTAGTTAGTTCATGGTGGAGTCGAGGCAGGTTCATTGGGTGGTAGTAAAGCATGTGCTGAGATAAGTGCATGGCACAATAGACTTTGTATTAAGATATGTCAGAGTTGGAGGGGTGGAGATGCATGGGTACACAAATTATGATTGGGCAGGGAGTGTGGTGGAAAAAAATTTCCACATCAAGATTTTCTTGTAGCTTGGGATCAACCATGATCTCATGGTTCAACAGGAAGAAATAGTCAGTGGCACTTAGTTCAGTAGAGGCAAAGTACATGGCGACAAGTATGGTGATTTGTTAGCAAGTTTGGCTTAAAAATATGCTTACAAGATTATTTGATTTTCATATGGAGCCAACAATGATCCATTGTGATAACTAGAGTTTCATTAAGCTCTTTGAGAATCATGTGTTTCATGACCGGTCCAAGCATATCGAGATCAAATATCACTTCATCAGAGATTGGGCCCAGAGAGGTGTTATGTGATTGAAATACATTTATACGGAGTAGGTGGAAGATGCTTTCATTATACGTCTAGTGAAAGGGAAATTTTTGAAGTTCCAAGATAAGCTGGGGGTGGTGGAGAATCCCTTTCTATTGATTTTCTAGTGTTTCTATGACTAGAGTAATTTTTCAGAATTGATAACTACTTCTATTGATGTAAATTAATTCTTTATAATTTAGTAAACAAGTAGCTATACATGAAAAACTTCAACCAATAATTATTCAACAAGAGAAATAAATAGATATCACAATAGGCTATGAACAATAAACAATAAGCAAGAGAAACCAAGAATATGCTCACATCTAGGGTAAAACCCACTAGGTGAAAACCCACTAGTGGAAAACCAAAAAAATGTTTCCTTATGAGAGAGAGATATTGTCCATCAATATTACATTTGAATGATCCACCAAATCCAATATAACCAACAATAAGATACCCAAAAAAGGTTTGCACAAAGTAAGAGAGATTCCACTTTTGTCCAATAAGATGATCTGCACAAGGAAGCCGAAATATAGGCATGGGGTCACTATAATAGAAGGTCGAATTCCCATTGTAATAAAAAACACATTGTGGAGAAGATACACCCAAAATAAATCTCAGGGTCAACTTTAGAAATGTGTCACAAAAGGAGAGCGAGCCTCTCTGCAATTTTCAGCCACAAATTAGGTAACAAATCAGAGATGGAAATGATTCCATGTCACTGTAGAAATGAACCCTTGAAGATGATTCAAACCGTAGTCAAAAGAACCCTTAAACTCTTCTTCAAATGTGTGGATATGTATTGAAATAGAAGGCCGAAATAGTTGTGATTGCAGACTGAATTAATTTGCTTCATAGTAGCTGAAATGGGGATGGATGAACTCTAATTTATAGGTGAAGTGCAAGGGCTAATTAGCCCTAGTAGGGATGACATGTTATACTCTCAAGGATACGACTTGTAGAGCTGATTAAGATGACTTGTAGGTGACAAAAAAATCAATTTTTTATTTATGTCAGTGCAATGAAAAGTGTCGTATGAAGCTACAATATATTTTAGCACTCCCTCTTAGCTAGGGAGGTAGTTTTTCATTCTCTCTCAAGATTCATCTTCTTAACCAATTCATAGGTCTCACGACACACAACTTAAGGGAAAAAAATCCAAACCTCTCTCTCTTTCAAGCTAATCTCAAGAAAATATACATAACATCCATCTCAAAGCATCTCCTAGATAATAAGGTCTCTCAGCACACTTCCTATAGGAGGAATCATAAATACATATCTTGGACAACAATGTATCTTGACACACAACATAAAGGAGGAATCATCAATACATCTCTCAGACAACAATGTCTCTCAGCACACAACCTACAAGAGGAATCATCAATACATATCCCAGACAATAATGTCTCTCGGCACACAACCTACAGGAGGAATCACCAATACATCTTCCGAACAACAATGTCTCTTGGCACACAACATACATGAGGAATAATCAATACATCTCGCAGAAAACAATGTCTCTCAGCACACAACCTACAAAAGGAATCATCAATACATCTCCCGTACAACAATTCCTCTTGGCACATAACCTACATGAGGAATCATCAATACATCTCCTAGATAACATGTCTCTAGGCACACAACCTATAAGAGCAACCATCAATATATCTCCTAGACAACAATGTCTCTCGGCACACAGTCTACAGGAGGAATTATCAATACATCTCCTGGAAAAAAATGTCTCTTGGCACACAACCTACATGAGATGGTCAAACCATGGTGCTATGTAATCAATTCTTCTTCTTCAAGGGGATTCTCATTCATTCCATCGTATTCACATAAACATCAACAACTAGTACATCATCAGAAATGTAGCCATGGTGGATCAACAAACAACAATATTCAGATGTTCATCGAGCTTCAGCAGGGGCTTATCTCAAGATTAAATATTAGCAATAACAAACCATAATAAAATCCAACAAATAATAAATGGATTCTCACAAAAGCAAGCATTGACAACCATAGTAGAATCTAGCAAACCATAATCAAATCCAAAAAATATTAGAGTCTTGCAGCTTCTTCAAATCATTCATCAAGAAGATATTAATGAACTTGTAGTTCATTGTACCAATGATATTCATGCCTTAAAAGCAGCTCCCTCTTACACAAAAATCGTGGGCCCATCTTTAGCATATTTAGATCAACATTGGTCTTCAAGGCTTCTAGCCACCTTCATGAGAACGGGCTTCAACCAGGCTGATCTTGTCTTCTCCCATTGAATACAAAGCCTATCGCAAGTCTTCTTGTCACATTTTTCTTTTGTCATTTTCAATGATATGCCACACTTTGGAAGTGTTCATTATATACTTGCAATCCTTACGAGGAGGCTATGGAAGAACAAGAACAAACAAGCAAACCAAGAGATTAATAATGAAATAATCAATTAAAAAAATCAAGATAATACTTATCTTTTGAGAGTGTGTCAACTACCTCTTGATCTTAGCCTTATTATATTGAGTCAATCTCATTACATCATTAAGAAGTTCATATTATTATCAAAGAGCTCATGCGATCAAGGAATCTGTTGTCACTCATTGCGTTATGAGTTATCAGTTGCCCAAAGTGCAAAAAAGTAGTGAAGTTTGAAGCCATTTCTCAAGCCATAATATCTCTAAAATCTTAATAAGACCCCCTCCATTGGATAATTCTCGAAATAATATTTCCAACGGTATGTGGAAGTCCAAAAATGGACACCTAGATCAGAAGTTAGAGTATATTGAAGAGACCCTTTAAAAACTAGGAAAAAAAAAAGAAAATGACTAAGGGCCAAGCTCATTGCAAATCACAATCAGGGTTTTTTTGAAGCAGCAGCAGGGGAAGATAGTGAAATCTGTGACCAACCAATATCCTATTTCACAAATCGGCTATCAGCTTGTCCAAGGCATGACATATTGGCTTATCGAAAATTAGAGGTCGCGCATATCGAACTTCCCGCATAATGGAGGTCGCGCATATTGAAATTCCCGCATAATGGAGGTCCAAGGGCGATATCTCAAATTATCGGTCAAGAGTCAATGTATAGTGCAAAGGACAATTAAATCAGTGATTGGCAGAGCCCACACATATCGCAATCGACAATCGACATTTACAATGGATCACCTTTAAAGGATTTGCGGGAGAAATATGACGATAGCACTAAATAGTTGAAATTCGGGCCTACAGTATTAAAGCACCAGGAGGGGCCAAAGACCATTTAACAAAGGATTGCAACGAAAAACCAAGGGCAGGCAGGCCCTTTTCCCTCTCCTCAGGGGGCCACGTGGCATGCAAATTCAACGTTTTAAGGGGTCAAAAGGGGCCAAAATAGGTTGACATGTGTCACCACTCAGAAAGTGACACGTGGCATTGATGACATCATCAATCCTGCAAATCGGCGTTTAGAGGTATCAACGCATTGGGCATCATAAGGAATTTTCCGATAAAGGGGCTCTAATGTAGCGGTTAGCCACGATCACATGGAGATTCGGCATGCAAATTCAACGTTTTAAGGGGTCAAAAGGGGCCAAAATAGGTTGATGTGTGTCACCACTCATAAAGTGACACGTGGCATTGATGACATCATCAATCCTGCAAATTGGCGTTTAGAGGTATCAACGCATTGGGCATCATAAGGAATTTTCCGATAAAGGGGCTCTAATGTAGCGGTTAGCCACGATCACATGGAGATTCGGCATGCAAATTCAACGTTTTAAGGGGTCAAAAGGGGCCAAAATAGGTTGATGTGTGTCACCACTCATAAAGTGACACGTGGCATTGATGACATCATCAATCCTGCAAATTGGCGTTTAGAGGTATCAACGCATTGGGCATCATAAGGAATTTTCCGATAAAGGGGCTCTAATGTAGCGGTTAGCCACGATCACATGGAGATTCGAAGAACCAAGGTCCAAGCACTAAAGGGGCCAATCCCGCAAACTGGTGATCGCACAAATGAAAGCCCTCCTACACTGAAGTCCCTTCCAACCTGCGATTGCGATAGGCGATAACCCTCCCGGATGTGATAGTTTATGCATCTCGCTTTCTTGAAGTCTGTCGTCTGGAGAATCGACATGATCTATGTAATATGGTAGGAAGGCCCTCTCCTATACTCCGATTGTGATATCCCGAGTGGGCCCAATCCCACAGATCGATGATCACAATTGTCAAGGGGAGGCACTTGTTGAGTTCCAAAACTACCTTTCCCTTATCTACTTTTCTCATCCTCCCTTCTCTGTTTTTCCATGAAAAATGTATCCTTATCATCAAAAAACCATTATACATTGCCTCAAGGAGTATATTTCAATGATTTACAGGTTATACTGTTATGTTTTCTATTTGAATAAGTTTTTGTCTTTTAGCTACGGAACACAGCCACATTCTGCAACTAATTGGCTGTTTTGCAGCTACTTCCACGCTTTTGCAGGTTCCACGTGTCAAGAGGGGAAAATGACTACATGGGTAGCTTGGAAAACATCAGGGCATGGATCGTATACTATTCATCTAGCCTAGTTCGATGAGGAAGACTCCCGTCAAAGGGAAGTCAAACATAGAAACCTATGGCAAACAGGACTCTATTTTGTACATGTTTCTCAGTGATGGGATTTGACGCAGTTTCTTGAGGCCACGAACTTCATCTGCCACCTGCGCAAACAAAATCCAACAACCATTACCATAAGATTTATGTTCCCAAGAAACCAAGGACAAGAATTCTGCATACTTGCCTGCCTACGTGTTTTGTTGTAGCTTATTTCTCTCTTTAAAACAGTTGTATAATTTCCCTATAAATACCTGTGTGAAGAACGCAGAAGAAGTGCAGTTTTTGCTTATGTGTTAAGTTCAGGTTTCTTCTCTGTAGTTTGAGGAAATCATTCTATGTTTTTAATATAAAGACTGTGTTTCATGGATACCTGAAGCGTTGTTGGAGTGTTGATTAAGTGCTTATAATCCGAGACCTTTGCAGAGGGCCCCTGCGTTGGTCAAGGTTACATTTTATTTCTATTTTGTCTTTTATAGTTAACTGTAAATTCACTGTGTTTTTTCCATGATGTTTATAACCATTTTCTAACTCTATTCATAAAGTAGCTTGTGTTATCTTCTTATTAGCACAGAATAGCTCTTTTGTTTCACTACTTTCTAGTTTCTTATCAGTAGCTTGAAGTTGATGTCAATAGCATAAAGTAATTTGGATTTGTTGATCATTAGTCTAGTTTCTTTCATTTGCTGTTCATTAGTCTTTAGCTTTTGAATTTAACTGATCAATGCTTTTTTGTTGTTAGTTTAATAACTCATGTTGTAAGAGAATGTTTCCGAAATTCCTTTCAGTTGATGGTTCATCTTAAAACTAAGTGGTGAAATATTTCATTTATGAATGAGTCTTTCTCTGCATTTTTTTGTTTACTTTTTCTTAGAACAATGAAGTATGGAGTCCCTCAAAATGCTATCACAGGGAGGTAGTTCTCCCAAAATTGTGTGGCAGAGTGATAAAGCACTTCATTTAGCTATTATAGTAGATTAGTTGCAATTTCACTTTCAGCCTTAGGCTTTCATTTAATTTTTTTGTAATTTCATTTTCAGTTTTAGAACAATGAAGTATTGAATCCCTCAAAATGCTATCACAAGGAGGTAGTTCTCCCAAAATTGTGTAGCAGAGTGAAAAAACACTTCATTTAGTTTTTTTTGATAGATTAGTTGCAATTTCATTTTCAATCATAGTTTTTTCATTTAGTAGTAATTCCATTTTGAGTTGTTCATTAAGTTTTTGATTCGGCAATTAGACAACAGTTGTAATCTATTTTCAATATTTCATTTTTGGTTCATCATAGCTAGATGCAATTTCATTTTTAGTTTTAATATGTCATTTAAGATTTGGTTTTGTAATTGATTAGATAGTAGTTTCAATTTCAATCTTAAGTCCTTTTAGTTCATGTTTTGGAAACAATCATAATAGCAAGAAGAGAAACTCTGTTATCATTTTCTTGGTTAAAACTTCACTTCCAAATCTGGCTTAAAGCACTTTTAGCTCTCATTTCATTTTCTCTAGATTCTTAGCAACAACATATTTAAGATTTTGTTAGGAATTAAAAGATCAAAACCCCAAAACAACTTAAAACTCAAAAACACTGAAGTAGGAAGGGCCATCTAGCACATATAGTGCACTACAATTCATCTGTTTACGATACCCGGATTGATAATTTATGTAGAGAAATTTAGGACACTAAATTGACCAAACAACACTCCTGTCTTGTAAGGAACTTTAACGTAAAACCCCAATGCGATAGCTCTATGATGTAGTAACACAAAGCTTTAAAGGCGCGATGGGTCGACAATTGAGGCATTTAAGAAAGGAGGTGCAACACTCAAAATCGACATGGGTTGACCCAGAAAGGCCCACTTTGACATGAAAGTATGGTCGATGAATACAAAGTAAATGAAGACATGGAAGGTTAGGGGGACTTGATGATCCAAGATGGTGCTCCATACTAAGGGAAGACGAAGCACTGCCTAGGCGTCCTCTGCATTTGCAATGTGGTATTAATTTGATAAGCTAACCGCTCCCAGTTTTGAAGAACGGATGATTTAGGCAGTTAAGGTGAAAGTGACAGGAACCAAATGAGTAGCAGAAGAAGTGCATCATAGCAAAGACGTGGCCTGATCAAGGGATTTCATAGGGATAACAAAGGGATACTTCCTCCCATCATCTTCCAATTTTCTTTATTTTCGATTATTCTCTAATTTCTGTTTGTTTCCAAGAAGGGATCAAATCCCGATTGTAATCATTTTGGTAAGCAAAGCCTTGCACACCGAGACAACTAGTCTCTGAGACAGTTGGAGCTCAGGAGAATATATTTTTGTAAAATGTTGGTTCAAATCCCCCCTTCTTTGTATAAATAAGGGGGAGAAACACTTAATAAATGTTCCAGAATTCTACACCCTCCATGGTTAAATTATGTGATTCCATTTTTGGTTCTAATTTTCCTATTCATGAGGGACTTGAGCGATATACTGATGAATGTAATGGACTAGTAATTGGACCATTTTGAAGATTAATGGAACTATTTGGTGATTCCAATCATGGTAATGCGCAATATGTTCCCCATTTTTGTTTATCACTTCATGTATGTTTTTCTCCATTTGAAATAGTAAAATGATGCTGCAGGTTCCACCCTTGTTCATGATTCTATATTTGTTACAAAGTAGTAGCAATACCCATCTTAGCTACAGATTTACTTATGTACCTGTAATGTGCATAGGTTTACTCATGATTTTTGATGAGAAATGTGCTCATGAGGATTATGGTCTAAAACCTTAATTTGCGCTCCACTATTTCTGCTCTTTCATCTCCTCCCTCTTCAATATTTCTATCAAAAAATCATTGCTTAGGATTCAGTGCTGTTTACAACCCTATGCATCGAATTCCATCCTTCTATCGGAACATTGCTGCTCAGGATTTTGTCCTGTTTACAACAGTATGCATCAAATTCCCTCCTTCCTTTCCTCCTCTTCACTTTACTACAACTTCAATATAAAGCTTCCTGTTGTTTTGTGTCGACCACCAGAACCAGACATTTATCTTTGAGGTTGGCCCAGTTTACCCCCTGAGCATTTGGATTGATGTATCGTCTTGAGTTTACCTGGATGATAGACCATTGAACCAAGCCCACTTTATTCTCTTTTAAATACATGAAAATTGGAGTGCTGCAGAAACCCCCTCACAGATAATCTTCCATGCACTCCTCTATTTAAGATGTCCTAGGCACTGGTCTACAATCAACCTAGAGTTTGTCTCTAGGAAGCTTTCTATGTCTCTTGAAGCACTTGTGTTGCAGGTGCCATTTAAAGAGACAACATCTTTCTGGTGTCGTTTCCAGGGAATGAATTAGAATATTTTCCCCTGGGTATGACAAACTTTTACATTCCCTCTGTTAGGTGAGAAAGGGAAGTGTGGGTTGAATATCTCTCACATTGGCGACTCCACTGTTTCATTCTATAGTAAACATAACAGTGACTCCACTATTCATTTCTCTATTTGATCGCTATGGCTTTCAAGTAGCCTCATACTTGCTCTAATGCTAGAGCATCCGAAAACTTTCCCTGCCTTGAACCCAAAATCACCCATCTAGGGAGGTTTTAAAATGGCCATTCCAGAATTCCTGGCCAACAAATTTTCCCCACTAGATTTTTCTTCTATTGCTGGTTGTCCCAATCATGTCCGTCCATTTCATGATTGGAATACCTATTTTCCTAGATTTAGTAGAAACACATATAGAAGGCATGACCAACACCTCAAAGATTTTCATGAATGCATGGAACAACATGCTATTTTCTTGAAGATGTGCAAATGAAATTGTTCATGTATTCCTTAGACGAGGATGCTAGGGTTTGGTACAAACCCATACCTCGGGGCAGCATATCTTCCTTAAAGAGTTTTCATACAACATTAAATCATTATTGCAAAAGATTATATCCATCGAATGCTTTGTGTGAAGATTGCTGTACACATTTTAATGTTAGAAATATACCTAAGGTCAATGATCCTGCTGAAGATATTTGTGGAGCTCCTATCCAAGAAAACATCTACTCGCATCAAGAAGCATCACCCAATGAGAAAGAAAGAGAAGAAGGAAACATCATTGAGCTGCAAATAAACCCTTAGATATCTTATTCATCCGAATTTGATGTTTCTCCTTCCTATGATGAATATGACTCTGATGGAGAGTCAAGTGATGTAGAGCCACAACGCTCCCAATCATGGGAATATGCACAAGAAGAGGAGGCCCACCAAGAGGTCAACAAAGAGGATCTAGTTTACGATGCACATCCTTCACATGGAGAACATGATTAAGAACATCCCCCTATTTATGATTCATATCATTCATAGGAGGATGATATGGTCGAGGATTTTCAAATGGACCCGTTTACCAACAAGTGGGGAGAAAGCTTCCAGCAACAAGTTTTGCTTGAAAAATCTAAGGCTGATGAGATGAACGATATTTGTTGTTGCCCTGACCAAGAACATATTGGTCAACAGACTGTCTATGAAAAAGAGGTAGCTGCAATTTTTTCTTATCAGTTATATGACTGTAGCTGATTACATGATCACATTCCTAGGTTAGTGTTGATGCCTCAAAAATCGTTGCCTCAACATGGGGGAAAACCACCCAGTTCGGACCTTGGTTTGTAGCTCCTTTTCCGTTTTGGAGTAGTGGGTCAGACTGACGATAATGGGACCAATTTCCCAATCTATTAATGCTTGTGCTAATGGGGTGATGTATGATGTTTTTAAATTAATGTCTAAGATAAAAGTAATTTAATCTAAGCTAATCAATCACAATGCATTTTATTCTAATTTAAGAAATATCTAATTATAAATATACTTGGGATTAACTTGATGTATGCGATTTACAATAATTTTTGAAAGCAATTGGTAATAAAAATAATTCAATCATGATTAGAAGTGAATCTGTTTTAACAATAATCATTTCGTATAAAAAGTTAGCCGAAGCGATTGTGAAAGATATATCACATAGAGTTATTCATATATTCAGCATAAAATAAAGATCATCATCATACAAAAGTACAATAACGATAATCAAAATTCAAACTTTCATACATAAAGAATTCAAAAATAAATGATTGCTTAATACACAAGTAAAAAGGATTATGAGATAAAATTACCATTTATAATACGTCCTACTCATGTGTTTCAGTAATATTGATCTATCTTCAATCCATTCAACATCATATAAGAGTACAAAAGTGCAATTTCAATAGAAGATGCTAAATCAGATAAAAATAAATTTTGTTCCATATATTTCACCAGAACTTCCTCAAAGGGACAAAAGTGCATGTTTTGAAGAGAGTTTCTAATAAAATTCCTGACCCCTCTCTAAATGCATGAGAGGGGTTTACATACTAAAACTATAAGACTAAAAATAGATTATTACAAAAATAGTTGAGGAGGTTTAAATGACCTGCCTCAATTTGTGAAAAAATAAAATCAAAATGGAAATAAACAAGGTGACTAACTATCCTACATTTGATCCTTCAGATCACAAATATCCATCATGGGCTTCAACTGTGTTGGTTGGCTGACTTCAGCTTTCAACTATCCAGGGAATACGGTATTGGTCAGTGCTGGCGCCATTTTCTCGGTGGAAGTGGTTAGGCATCGCAGGTCATCCATTGGCTGTGAGGCTTGACCAAATGTTGCCAATATACCTCCCAGTCTAACTTGGTCATTTTCCTTATCACTTCTGCCTTTTCTTCCGTTGCCTGTTTCCATTGCTGTTCGAGCTATTTTGCATTAGGAAGGAAACCTGGAATGGATTCTGCCACAAGATTGGCATTATGCAAATTCTCATTGATATTTTCTATGACATATTTTGCTGCTGCCATCACATCTGCTATTGCCTTTTCTTCTTCTTTAAGCCGATAATCCCAACTCGCAAATAAAATTTCTTTATGCGATTCTTCTAGCTTGGGTAGGTCGGCTTTTCTCCCATCCTCTGTATTTTTCCAGGCAATGAAATCAAACACTTTTTTAAAGATCTCATCATATTCAAGTCGCATTTCTATGACTTGACTTGTCAGTTTAACGCTTGCTTCGCAATAGGATTTCCAATGTGAAATATTCTAGCACAACAATTATTTTTGATGCATCAACTGGGAGTTAAGATAGAGTGCTTCAGTAACAAACTGATCAATTTTTGGATCATCTTTATGTAGATCAGTTATTGCCTGTACCTATGCTTCCTTCTCGACTAAGCTAGTTCGATGTTCTATTTGCATCTGTTCAAATTCCTATTGAATCTTAGCCAACGATATCTCTGCTTGCTGGTCAAATTTGACTTGCTATATTTGTTTCTCAAGAGATGTTATTTTATTCTTTTTTTCTCTAAGCAACCTTTGGATTTCTGTTTCTTTGTCTATGGTCACTATAGCATAAGCACCTGCAAACTGCGAGGGTCTCGTGACATTGGCGGATGGATCAACAGGCGAGTCCTTCCATAGAACATCGATTAGTTCATTTTCAGGGGTAGTAGCAGCTGTGGAGTCCAATTTCATTTTCTTTATTTGCCTTTTCAGCACGACCTTATGCCGTGGGCTATAAAATACATCCAAAGGGGGTATTTCTTCAATTCTCAAAATTATTTCTTGCGTATTTGCAGTTTCTTCCATTGTAATTTCCAGGGCTGTTTTTTGTTGTGGAGTTTGCAACTCTGGCACCTGTTCTTCTACATTGAGATTTTTATTAAAATTGTCCCACTCTTCCTTTATGTCAATTACCATGGGTTTTATTGGCTGTGCGGAGGTAGCAGGGATTTTAGCCTGCTTGCTAGAAGCTTCTTCAACTATCTTCCGTGTAGATTGGGTTGTACCCCTCACTGACTCCATGCTTCTGCTTTTCCCATTTTGCGATGACTGTTGCAATCCCTGGTAGATTTCTCTTGAAATTCTGCTCCATAATCAGACTTCGAATTTTCTTTGGAGTCACCTTCTATAGTCACACTGGGTGCAGGCTCCCTTATTGGTTCAATCAATAATTCGTCCAATGGGACTGTTGCTAGGCTTCTTTCTCTATAACTGTACAAATTTTCCAGGTCTTCATGGTCAAAAAGTAGTTGTGAAATATGCTTCATCTCTTTGAAGGTGTCATTTTGAAAAAATATGTCATCAAAAACATCCTCCTCATTACTGAATACTTTTATTTTCACCAGAGCAGTGAAATCCTTGACAGTGCCGAACGGGTCATATTGTTGTCCAAGGAATTTAGGTAATTGCAGAGATAGCATGTTCTCTGCTTCTTTGAATGCATGCCCTAGGTCATGTAATGAAAATGCTCTGCACTGTACAGGGAATGTAGGCCAAGTGGCCTTTTTAGATTCTTTTAATGTCTTGCTCATTCCTCCCTCACTAGCTATTTGATAGGCTATTTCTCTAGCCATTAAAGTATCTAGAACACAGTATGGGAGGACATGGGGGGAGGTGATGCTACGAAAAACTATGATATATGTAAATGTTTCCTCCCCGAACCATCTGGCCACAGAGAGGATGTTATCTTCAGCTTCTTGGGAAAACCTAGGGGCATCTCGATTATAAAGCCATTTGTGAATAGGGAGCATAACTCCATGGAAAATCTTGAAAAAATGTGGTTCAAAACTAGATTCCCACATGTCCTTGTGGTATATGTGAATAGGGAGTGGATTTTGGAAAATCCATTTCCACCCCATGATAGGGAATTTTGAACTAAAACAAATAGCATCCATGATATAGGCGCTCATAAAAAATGGAGGGTAAACCCTCGACGCAATACTTCTTTTCCTTGTATACTCGATAATTGTTTTTGCTAAATTGTCTGACAAAATTTGTTCCCAATTCATTACAGTTGTGTTAATAGCTGCATCTATTAACGACAACCACTCTGGGGAGAACTTAGTACTATCAGGTCTGCCAAACAGTCTACATAACATAGCTGCTGCAAAACTATAAGGGGGACAAACAGACGAAGTAGTGTACATACCTTTTTTGTCTTCCTTGATTTTCTCTGTCTGAGATGTTGGCTTGATCGATGACCCATTTTACCATATTGGTATAAGGGATTATCTTCGGCCGAGCGACTATGTGGTGCAAAAACAAGCATGTCGTCTCTAGCATGGAAGCGTATGAAGAATCACGTCCATCAACTGTAAATTTTGTTTCCATAATCATCAGTTGTTCTTCCTCCAGTATGTTATACATAGCTTCCTATGTAGAGGTTCCTCCCTCTCTGCTGCATGTGGTATCCATGAACAGGGGAGTCATCTCTGTCTTCTCAGAGGCGACAACCTTGCCTTTCTTCACCATTGTTCTCAATGATTTGCTCTGCGGGTTTTTCCTGAAAATGGAGAACAACAACTACCAGATACACAAAGATGAACGTAAAAATGAAATAATGTAGATAACTTGTAAAGGTGGTAAAAAGAGTTTTATTTGAATGCACGTAAGAAGATATCATATCAAGATAAATGGATTTTCACACATAAATGCAGTTATTTCCCACTAAATGCTCACTAATGATTCGTTGTCCCTTAGCTTTAATGCTCATAAATGTTTGTATCGTAAAATAGGATGAAAGCTTCTAGGGTGGCGAGCCATTGTACTACAATAATATCGATTGTGCGATTTGCGAAGTAATATTGCAGATCGCAATATCGCAATATGTCCCTATTACCTATCTTATCTCTTGCCGTGTTTCTGCGAGATGCGAGATGTGAGCCGTCTGTTAGTTGTTTCAAAACATAGCTAATTGCTAGGTTTATCCTATGTAAAAGACAAGTTTATCCTATGTAAAAGACCTGACGGACTCAAAATATTTACGCATAATATTGTAAGGTGTGGGTTCGGGTGCTAATCACATTTCAGAATATCGACTGGTGGTAAGTACAAGGGGTTTGTTTGAATTCCCGAAATGTGATGCGATAAAGGTCACAATGCCATCGCAGTTTCACATCTCGCATATTTCACAATATCGTGTTAAAAGTGGGTCCTTTACAAGTGGTGATATGCAATGCGAGACTTAAGCTTGAAAAAGCCTAAGGTTTTCTATTTGTCAGATTTTATGATAAATTCGACCATAGAGTCCTTTGGTGGGTTTTAGACATGCTATATATGAAAAGGTAAGTATTTAGTAGTTCCTTAAAAAGGTTTTGATTGTTATATTTGCTTTATTCCAAAAAATAAAAGAAATGCCTAAATGCTAAGTTTTGTTTTTTGGATAATTTTCTTTTAAAGGGTCCCCATTTATTAATGTAAGATTAACTACTATCATTAATAAATGGGGGGTTGTTGAATACCACAACAATTATTGGCGATTCACTTGGAAGAACCAATTATCTCTGAGAGTTTTTTGAAATTTTTAAAACTTCCAAAATAAAGATAGTTTTGAAAATAAAACAAATTACATGGAGTATATAAGGTAAGTAATACTACTCTTTTATAAAGAAAACAATCATCTTCCTAACTATGTTGGGTCCCTATAATACTAGTGGTTCCCCCATTACTATTGTAGTTGTATCCATAATTAATATTGTTGTGCCCCTATTGTCCCCATATTGTTATTACTGTGCCCCATAGAATCCCTCTATTGTTACTTTTGTGCCTTTATATTATTATTGTTAGGTTGGCTTGGTTATATTATGACCCCTTAGACTCCTATATATAGAAGGAGGTTTTGTCATTTGAATCCAATAATTGTTCATTTGTGTAATGTAAAGGAGGTTTCCCCCTCAAAGATGCTGAGTTCTAAAGCATTGATCTATCTTTTCTATCTTTTTGTGAGCTGGTTTCATAACATTTGGTATTAGAGCTTTGGATTCTAGGGTTTCACTGCTCCAAACAGGTCATCGTGGATTTGCACTATAATTTTTTTTTTTTTTTTGTGACGTTTTAGATGCCAAAAAAAAAACCCATTAGGGCCGAAATCATTCTGAACCTTGGGTCCAAAATTCAGAGCTTTTGGTGCTATATTTGCGGAGATATGATATGAGAAAGTTGGCCTTTTTGCAGACTCCCGAATTACATTACAAACATGTGACCTGGGGAAAATCGTCATAACTTTTGTTTTGAGCATCATATTGAAATTTCATAAGAATTTATAGAAAGCGGACGAACTGTAGTTTCATGTGTATATTTTTTAGACCCGAAGGTCAAAACAGTGACACATGGCACTTCATACAAGTCCGCTCTTATGAAAAGGTATATAATTAGGTCATCTTGGGAGATTGTGCATAACTCTTTCTTGGAGAATCTAAAATCGATCAGACTGGTGACATTGGAAAGAAGACACAGAGGGCTACTACAAGTCCTAATTTTGGAACTGGATGATTCGAAATTACAGAGATACATCAGATTCAATATCGAGCTCCTACAAAGTGAATAAAGGTGAGTAATTTTTTTCTAATTTTACATAAGATTGGTTTTAAGAATTAGTTTGAAGGAATTCAAAGGGAATAGTGAAGAATTATTAGCATTAATTAATGCCCCGAAGAAAGATAATGGAAACACCTAGTAGGAAATTTGAAAGCTCTAGCATGATTTGTGAAGAAGAGGAAGAAATGCAATATGATATACCAAAATTACAAGACCAAGTACAACAAATTTCACTTTCACTAAAGGTAAATGAAGCCAAGATGAATGGCGTGGAAGCTAAGATGAATGGCATGGAAGCTAAGATGAATGGCATGGACGATAAGATGAAAGAATTGAAGATAAATTTGAATAAGTTGCTACAAGAAATGGTCACTAATGGTGAAAGGGTAGTAAAGGAAACTCATGATGAGAACAAAATAAATGTTAATAATGACTTCATAGACTCTAATGTTGGATTGAAGACCCACCATGTTCCAAAAATCGATATGAGGAATTTTGATGGCAAGGATCCCGGAACATGGATACTACAGATGGAGCAATTTTTCGATCTCCATAATGTGAAAAACA
>APFE030359942.1:0-40663 GCA_000404065.3 Pinus taeda
AAAGGTTTTCCTTAGACACATCATCACTAGACAGGTGAAGCAGATTGGTTCACGGGTCAAGAACCTGTATGCTCTTGAGGTTCAAGATGCATGCAAAGCCCTGAGCAACAAGGAAACTGATGGATACTTGGTGGTTGAGAGGGAGGGTATATTACCTCTCAACATGCAGAGCCAGAAGAAGTCTCAGATGATTTTGGAGGAGCCACGATTGTTGCAGCAACTTCAGGAGGTTGTGGAGCAGCCACAATAAGGGAAGTTGAGTGGAGATCGAGTAGAGACATCTACTCATGCAGAGACCTACAGTAGGGGAAAACTTCGAGCTAGGTGGGCAGAGAGATCACATGTAGCCATACCTCCAGGTAGGACGTGGGGCGATATAGAGTGATTGTCCCAAGGAGGAGGGGTAGGATCCTTGAGGTACCCAACCTCTTGGATGAGACCTTGCTATAGGAGCCCCAATGTGGAGTAGCAGGAACTGACTGATTAGGTAGAGACAGATATGGATGGAGCTGCAGATAAAGCGATAATGCAGGGAATCCCGGGACAACGCATAGCTAGCAGGTTGCAGCAATGCGAGAGGCACAAGTGTTTTGCACAGTGCTAGGTGGCACAGAGAGGTGTGCAATGGTGCGAGATGCATGGATATGTTGCAGTAGTGCAGATGTGAGATAGGGAGCAGTTGTCAGCAGCAGGTAGAGCTTCAGCATCAGATGATGTTCCTAGACAACAGAGTGGTCAGTTGGGAGTGTTTTTGTTCCAAGTGTTGTTGGAGCAAGTGGGTCGGGTAGATGTGTTGCATGCAGAACATTCCAGAGTTACAGGATAGGGGTTGCAGATAATCCATATATTGTTGAGAGGGAGTGTTGAAAATGCAACAAGATGATGGAGCTTAGTGAAAAGAAGTCACCTTCACTAAGTGGCCCCGTAGGCAATTTTTGGCGCAAAGTCTATTTTTAGACTATGTCTAATAGTCTATGGGTTGCAGGATGCTATTTGTGGATGATTGGTCAATTTGGTAAAAATAGATGGACCTCTATTTTTAGACATATGGGTGGAAGTCTATTTTTAGACTGCCAGCCTAAAAATAGAACAGTCGAATATTATTAGCTCTTAATAATATTTGGACTATAAACATTATCTTATCCTCTTGCAGCACTTCACTTCGAGCTACGGATGTGGCACATGCAACTGCCAGAAGGAAATACGCTTTTCCTATGGGTTAGTTGAGCTATTGCATGATGGACTTCAGTTAGAATTCAAGTGATTGAGTTTGGTGAAGTTGATTGAGGAGCTGATGGAGTTGTGTTTAGTTTGACTTAGTTGAACTAGTTGTATTTAGTCTAACTAACAAATACACTAGTGATGAGTGGTGTGAATTAATTATTAATTAACTCACTAAATATTAACTCATAAATCAACTAAAGAAAACATCAGTTAACTCAGTGCATGGACAGTTCAGTGGAGACAAGTGTTAGAGGTGGGTGAAAGGGTGAGACTACTATCAGTTGTGACCATAGATGTGCATGAGATTTGCACAATCATTGATTGAGATTTCCAATGAGGATTGCGCAGAACAAGCCAAGGGAATTCAAACTTGGATCTGATCTATTCTCAACTTGGATTGCGTAGTAGAGGCAGGCAAACAGTGGAGGAGATTTGAACCAGTGACTTGTTCAGATTTGAGCTAGTTTGTGTGTAGCATGTGGAGATAGTACTGAGTACTTGTGAGGAGTATTGTACTATGTATTGTTACATGTTCTCTATCATTATAATATACAGATAGTTGGGGCTTTTCAACTGTATGCTTTCCCCATTACATAATATGTTGATATGTGTGATTGATGTTTCAATGTGCGCATGAAATTGTTTTTTTAATTCCGTAAATTGATGATCAATGGTAGAGGAGGTTATGTATTATGCATGCATTCCGAAAATAGTGTATAATCAGGATAATCTTGGTGAATAAGTGTTATATTATTCAAATTTTTACAAACATGGTTGATCGTTGTCAATTATGGTCAATCATGGTTAACCATAGCCAACAATTGTCTAATGTCACATAGTGACATTAGACCATTGGTCAATCATGGTCCAAAATCGCAATGTAAGAAAGATTGTTTCAATATGAAAATCAACCATGGTCTGATGACACATTGTGATAAATATTATCTCAATATGAAAATCAATCATGGTCAACCATGGTCCAACATCACATTGTGACAAAGATTGTCTCAATATGAAAATAAACCATGGCTAACCATTGTAAACCATGTTTATTTTAGGGTTTATAATATTTGTCTTAATGTTTATATTCCTTGGTTTTATAATATTAATCCCTTGGGTTTGATATTATTCACTTGTGTTTATAATCCATTGGGGTTTTAATATTAATTCCTTGGGTTTATAATATCAATACATTGGGCTTATTAATCAAACGGTTCATATTCCTAGGGTAACATATTATTCATAAGGTCTATAATATTAATCATATGGTTTAATATAAATCCCTTGGGTTTATAACCATGGTCAACCATGGTCCAACATCACATTGTGACAAATATTTTGTCAATATGAAAATCAACCATGGTCCAATGTCACATTGTGACAAAGATTGTCTCTTTATGAAAATCAATGATGGTCAACCATAGTTCAACATCTCATTGTGGCAAAGATTGACTCAATGTAAAAATCAACCATGGTGAACCGTGCTTATTTTAGGGTTTATAATACTTATCATATGGTTTATATACCTTGGGTTTATAATATTAATCCCTTGGATTTATAATCCCTTCGGGTTTTAGAGTTAATCCCGTGGGTTTATTCATCTAAGTTTCTTAATCCTTGTGTTTAATCATGGTCAACTTGTTGGCATTATGATACAATTGTTGTACTTGATGGTAACTCACTCAGACGAGAGATCACGATGCAGCATGATCAGACTACAAAGAATAAAGAAATAGAGGTATACGCAGGTTCACCTTGATAGAGAAGCGTATACACGCGGGTTAACAGACCAAAAGGAGCGTATAATGTACACACGCACTTTCACATAATGAAAAGCGTGTATATCTTGGAAAACTAAGTTTTGGTCCAAGGTATTTGGTCCATGGTATTTTGATCCATGGTATTGGTCCATGGTATTTGGTGCGGGGTATTGACCCTAGATATTTGGTCCAAGGTATTGGTCCTAAGGGGTTTTGGTCCATGGTACTGAGAAAGGCCTAAAACTATATAAGGAGGAGAGGATCATTAGGCAAAGGTGTGCAAGGTGTGCAAGTATTTAATATCTGATGAAGTGTGAGATCAAGTATGTAGGTTATGGGTTTGTGATTCTCTACTTGATCTGAACCAAGGATGCACCTATGTGGATGATGATGGATGATGGATCAAGATCCTAAGGCTTGGAATGTTTTATCATTATGAGGTTTGATCATGGATAGACTAGATCTGAATACTAACGCATGTTTTATTATGCAAATGTTATGATCTGGGTATGAATGAATTATGAAATAGCTGTGAAGTTTTTAAATTAGTATTTGCAAATCTATACACGGGTTCGCTTTGGTAAAATCATGTATAAACATTGGTTCAGCTCATCAGAGTACCGTATACATTATGAAATATGATATCTGAATTTGCAGAAGCTTCTAGTTGTTGTTGTAGAGTTTTGGGTTCTGCTCTGTGTTTCGGTGACAGGTCTTTAGTCATTCAGTAGTGGATGATTTAGATATTGATGATTGAGTATTTAATGATTGGTTAATGTAATGATTGTATTGCAATGGTGATTGATTTTGAGCTTCGATGTTGTTGATGGGTCTAGTATGAAAATTGGATGAAACATGGCCTTCAAATTATGGTGTTGTGTTCTAGGAGTATCCAGTATGAAACTTTATGAAACGTGGTCCCTGGAGGAAGAGAGAAGGTTGTAGCCTTCTGTAGGCCGACGCCTACATACTGGTAAACATATCAGCTAGTACAAGAGCCAGGGGGTTGGAGCTCCCTTCCAATAGTAGCTTGAAAATGAGTGAAGGTTGGAGCCTTCAGTAGGTCGGTGCCTACGTACTAATAAACAAATCGACTAGTACAAGAGCTAGGGGGTTGTATCTCCCTTCCAGTAGTAGTTGGAGAATGAGAGAAGGTTGCAGCCTTTTGCAGGTGGCTGCCTGCATACTAGTATGAGTTTGCGCGAGTACAAGAAATTACATAATATAGACAAGCCAAACCCATTCCCTTGACTCTAGGGGTCGAGCTCATCATTCTAGGCATTGTTTCAACCAATTCTAAACAAAGCACTGAAATCTAGGCAATCAAAACAACTTGCCTCTATAAGGTAGGAAACTGATTCATTCATTAAATTTTCACTTTTTTATGAATGAATCCTCTAGAACAAGTAAAAATATGCTAATATTACATCATGGTCCTTCAATTACATCTAGATAGATCAATAATTTCATCTAGAAGCAAAACTAGCCAAAATTGGCCGAATTTCTGAGCTGGAGGTGAAAAATTTTGCAAAAATCCTCTATGCGCCGTGCCAAATCCACTATGCATCATGCCACTTTGAGGCTGAGTTTGAGGCACTTCTTGAAGTCCAAATTGAGCCAACAATACCTTGCTGGAAAGCCCTGCCTATCTACTTTCCAACCCAAGTGGAATTTTTCGAAGTGGTGTCCATTTACCTCTCCAAAAGTCCATTCTCCCAAGACTGCTTCCTGTGTGTCAAAATAGGGGCAGTGAGGTCATTTTTTGAGTGTTTTTGACCTCTTAAGGACTCAAAAGTTGCCCAAACTTCTTGTCCATGCACAAAACACTATTATTTTTCATGCCAAATCCAGAAATGTAAACTTTTTGTGATTTGGAGCTCCCTAGCAAAAGCGTGCGCCACGTGGCACGACGCATAGGGAGGAAAACCCTGTTTTGTGGCCAAAGAAATTCAAAAATGACAAAATTTTCTCCAAATTCCTTGAAATTTGGATTGAAGGTGCCCCATCAAGTGCCATGCTCAGTCAAAGAAGCTTCGGTCAAGATTCAGAGTCGATCATGCATTTTGCGATGTTTTAGTGTCCTCCTCGTGCATGTAGTTTCAGTTGTAGAGTCATTGTTGATGTGTCGGTGTCCATCTCTATTGGTGTTTCAAAGTCTGTGTTGGCTTCAATGAGATGAAGAATGAGAATTTGGTGCTTTTGTTTCAATTGCCAAATGTGGAAGGGACTGTGAGAAATAGGGCAGTGTGGATAGTGGGGTCTTTTCAAGTGATATTTTGCCCTTTGGAATTTTGACAAATATAGGAACAATGGACAGTTACTTCACTGTGTGGAAAACTTGAGGTTTTGGGAAGTGTACGAATGACATGAATGATAAGGAATGCAATGAATTTAGGGATAGGGATAGTGGGACTTAGGAATGAGTATGAGGGAATGTTGGGATAGGGTTTAGTTAGGGAGATAGGGAATTAGGGAATGTGTTAGGTGTTTTGTATATAGACTAGGGTTTGGGGTTTGTACTTGGGTTTTAGGAAATAGGATAGGGGTATAATTTTTGGGAATAGGGAAGACAAGGGGCGTATGGAATTAGGAAGTGATGAGGTGAGGGGAGATTTGGAGGCAAACAGTCAATATAAAACCCTAACAGCAATATCCTTTGCAAATTTTGAAGAGATAGGGTTTGCTTTCCTTTAAATACTCACCATGCAACAAGCACCATCAAACCACCATCAAATTTGGATGAAGAGAAATGGACAAGGATAAATCTACTTGTATCAATGCTAATCCACACGTTTTGGGCATTTTAGAGCAAGCTTTGACAGTTTTTTGGGCTTGTTGGTTGTATGCGCCGCGCCACCTGCCAGTGTATAGCAATTTTTGCAGAAGACTTTTGGAGGCCTTCCCGATGTCCAAATCAGGCGCGGGATAGCGCGTTGGAAAGGGTTTTGAGTCTAATTCCAACGCATCTATAATTTTTCAATTTGGAGTTAATTTTCACTGTCAACAATCAAATCTCCCAAGACTAGTCAAAATGTGCCAAATGAGGCTGCCTCAAGGCAGAGTGCTATTGCAGGCAACCTTTGAAGGTGTTCCTCAACTCAAAATTGAGCTCATGATAGCTAATTGGAAATATCGTTGTGTCTATTTATCATTGGACTCATCAAGAAATTTATTTGGCCAACCAAGCTAGGAGAAAACTTGATTTTCCCAAGGTCACTTCAGAGGTGCATCAATTCTCCTGAGGCAATTGTATTTTTGACATTTCCCTAAAACCATGACACCTGTGTAAAACGTGAAGGAGGTTTTTCTTCCTTGGCCTGTTCTGGACAAAAATATCTCTCCATTTTTCCAAATTCATCTTTCCTTTCTTCGAAACATCATTGGAGTAAAACCTATCCCGATGTGTGGAATAGGGGATTTGTCGAAATGAAGCGAGATGAAGGGGATAGGGGGCTTCTAAATTCTTGAGGAAATTTTGGCAGGTAGGGAGGGATGTTAGGAAGTAGGGGAAAGTGGAATATCAGAAATTTAGTGAAGGAAAGGGGTCCAAAAGGGCCAAACACAGGCCCAGCCTAGAAAATTGCCAAGTTGTAGCAAGAAACTAGGGTTTGTGCGAAAATGAGGAATTTGGGGGATCTCAGTGATGGGAGGTGTTTAATAAGGTACATTAAGGATAGGGGAAGGTGTATGAACATCAGGATACAATTGTTTTTGATGATTTGACCATCCAAGAGAAATTGCCTTCAAAGCGCTAGGAGAGGGAAACGAACTTTTCCTAGGTGCAATTGAAGCATCAACAAGGTGTAAAATAACCCAGTGGAAGTTGGCATGATGATGACAACCCTCTGAATGATGGTACACTCGCTACATGGAGACATGGATCCGGCATTTGGACAACTCTGATAGGAGTGAAAACAAACCCTAGACCTAATACCTAGTGACCAAATTTTGCTTGAAGACTCACTGAAATGACAAAATTTGACCTTGACACTCTGAGACCACTTTGAAAGAGCATATTTGATCATTGGAGGAAGGCTGCAAAGGCTGACACTAACACTATTTATCCTCCAAAAGGCTTGAATATATGGAGTCTTTTATGTGATCTAGATATTCCAAATTCTTTTGCAATCTAGTGTCCCTTCATCTACTGGTTCAGTGATCATCCTATTTTGCAGTCTTCTTGAGTGTCACCTTGGATAGTATCCTTCTCCTTTCTGAGCATCATCCTGTCATGTTAAAATATGGTACCTACAAATAAAATTGACTCATGACAAGATGGCATCAGTTCGGAGTTCTTCTAGTCTAACTTTTTTCTTGAGAATCATTAATTGGCCTCAAATTGAGTACTAGATAGGGACAAAGGCTCACGGATTACATAGTGCGTAGTTGCAGAGGAGAGGAGTGAGGGAATCATGATTGTGACTATTAAATGCATAGTAAATGGAGGCCTAAGAAGCAATATTCCATAGTTGAGGGAGCTAAGGAGACAACAGTGAGGGCTTACTCACTGAAACTACACAGGGCACAGTTCTAGGAGACAAGGAGGGACAAGTTTTCAATGAGATAGTAATGAAGGCTTTCTCACGATCAATGTGAAATGTGTAGTTTTGGGAGGCTAGAGACTGAAGATTGTGCAGTTGAGCAAGTCAAATAGCCAGAAAGGAAGGGCTTGTTCACTGTGATTACACAATTCACAGTTCAAGGGAGAGACTAAGCCACTAGATTGCGCATTTACACATTTAAGAGAGATAGAGAGTTAGAGTGTTGACTGAAACTGCCCAATGCATAGTGAAAGACTGACTAAGAGGAAATATTGCACAATTTATGACGTTAGGAAGGCCTCACTGAGCACTGTGAATGCACAATACGCAGTTCCTGAGGGAATGATAAGCCTCTTATGGTCTGAAATTGCATAATGCATAGCTCAAGGAGACAATTTGGGAGGAGGTTAATCAAAGAAGGATCAATTACAGAAAATGACTAAGTGTGGGATCCAAGAGCGAGAGATGGAACAAAAACATGACTCGAACATGACCACACACTTCGAAATTATTAAGCACTTGACAATGAGGCATTCACCACCCAAAATTAACATGTCCTCATCGAAATGACAACAACACAACACGTACCGCCAAGTGTGACACTTAAGATACACTTTGCGACAAAAGTGATGACATTAATGAAAAATGCTCAGGACTTGGGGAATGTATCTAATGCATGTAGGTATGATGGATAGAACACAGTAGTCCATGAGAATGCATTAGAACTACCCTTCATGAATGTACTAATGACTCCCTTTTACTAGGTGCAATACTTGCCTTACCAAAAGGTGATAGTAAGAAAAAGTAAAATGACACATGCAAATGCTAACACAAGTGAAAGAGACACATGTTATACCAAATATAACACAAAAGTGTCACTTTTAAAAGTGAAAAGCAAGCAAAATGATAGTCGCAAACATGAAAGTGGCACTTATGAAAGCAAAGGTGTGTAAAAGTGGCCATTGGGAAAAATAACGTGATAAAAGAACAATTTCAATCAAAGTGAGGGGGATTATCAATGGAGAGTGCGCACTAACAATAGACATAGGTTGAACATTGTGTAGGCACTATTTTATGGACTTCCATATGCCTATTCAAGTTTGCATAAAGGAGGTGTGCTTATTAATTTATGGAGGACTGAGCATGTGCGAGAAAGTGACTTTGACTCTTAGAGTCTGAGAAGAAGTCTTAAACACTTAATAAAACATCAATCAACAATGAAGTGACTAAATAATGATAGATTGTAATATTCTTAGTAGGCTCCAAAATTCAAGTGTAAAATTTTTTTGGAGGGTTTTGATCGCAATGTCAAGAAAAGTGCATGTGATATTGATAAGCCATGGTATTGGCCCATCATCACAATATTAAAATTTAAAAATATATATTAACCCAGCTCTTTATTGAGAAGGTGATAATATTTTGTAAAAATTTTCATGTACATTATGTAATTAAATGTTTCCATTGTTGAAATTAACTTTCTAGGTTTACATTTCATCATAGAAAATAAAATCTATATTCAACATATGATCAAAGCAATATATCTACTAATGAGTTAATTAATTAAATTGTGTTATTTGTAAATCAATACATCATCTCTCTATAACTCATTTCCTATATGATGTTAATCTGAAGGTGAAGGATTTTTCTTTAGGTGTTCTTCATGCAATCCCTATAAAAAAGAAAAACACGGTGTACAACAAGCTCGAGCTTGCAAGGTTGGGAAGCTCAACAAAGTTGAATGACTTACCTTAGGTTCAGAGACTTTGAAAGAGTTGTTCTCCAATGAAATAAACTTGATAAGTAATGGAAATGTTAACTTATTATTCCTATCAATAGAGATTATATCAATGAAGCAACAACATGTTTTGCAACAATTTCATTAGAAACTAAGGGAGATGCCTAAGTACTAGAATAAGAATTGATAGATCTAGTTATATCTGTCATTATAAACCATAAATATCATTAAAAGAGGTAGTCACTATACGATCAAGATTTTCATCATCAAATAAAAGGGTAGAGACAATACTCAAGTGACATTTGGATTTCCTAGTAAGATGAGATGTCGAGTAAATAAAATCTCTTCCTATGTTATCTTCGAAACGAAGGTTCGAATATAGGTAGGATCCCTAAAAAATAGGCACATAATTAAGGGTATTATTTCCTAGTTTTGTTTCACCCAACTTGAACGAGGTAGGTAGTTTATATCATAGGAAACCAATATTTACTATGTTAGGTTAGAGGTGAAAAAAATCTCCCTCTCCACCTAGTTGATTTTTATATAATCAAAACCCATGAAATATCTTAAATAAATTTAGATTTAGATAAAAATATGATGAAGAAGGTGATATAGAAACATTCCCCATCACCAAATTGGTTCTTTAGATCCAAAGAGTTAAAGTTTAAAAGATGTCCTAGTTAATACCCCAACTAATGCATTCATTATACTTACAAGGAAGTATAATGTAGTATATTTTAAAATAAAAATTAACTATTTAAATAGTTTCTAAGACTAATATCTCGATGTCAACAATATCATTTCAAATCACAATATTTGTGCACATAGAAAAACATAAAATATTTCCCTAATTTAAATTTTAAATTCTGAGAAAGAAAACTTGAATAAAATTTGAGGGCATTAATGGAAAAAAATGTATATTAATATGAATTGATTACTAACCATTCCTACTAAAAATGAAAAATAGTAACACAAGCACACCCTAAAATCCTTTCCAACCATTGTTAAAAGGAGGTGGTTACTATGTTGACCCAAGTTCCAAGGTGTCATTATGGAAATGGGGTATAAAAATTTTAGTCTTTTCAACTAATTTAAAACCTTTATTTATCATTACTATTGTGTTTGTCTCATCAAGATGATTCAAGTGATATAAAAAATTGCTTCAATCTGACCTATGGATTGAAAGTCGTAAATAATTGAGTTCAAAAGAATCACAAGGTGCCATGTTTCCCTTTTTCCAAATGGCGTCCGCATGGCAGTCCTAATCGACCTCTCAACGCCACTTGGATAGTGTGTATTAGCTGCATGTATATTTATTTAACCATCCAACCCATTCATGCTCACCTTATATTAAAATATGCATTTATAGGGTTATTTGATAGGCATCAGTTGATGGCAACATTACCATTACCTGGGCTTTGTTACACATCCCCTGTCATTTGTACATTCAATTTTTTCTCCAAGGGTGGCCTTGAAGGTTGACCTATAAGGTGGTTCTACCCTCACACCAATGGTTATAATGTGAGGCTTACATGTGTGCCACCATATCCCAAGCTTACGTCATCCTACTCCCTCCAAAGCGTGTTTCACCTTTTAACTTTCGGGAACAGGGATCCCTGGTCCTATGTGCATTCTGGTCCCACACCTCTCTACATAGTCATTTCTCAAGGTTCATAACACTCTTTCTCCTACCATGATAACCTAGCCCTATGTCATCTCGAGCATCTCATCCAGAACTCCTTTGGATTTCCTCCAGGGAGAGTCTTTTAGGATGAGTTGTCCGATGGGGACCTCTCACACTGAAGCTCCACCAATTACTAAATATTTCATTTCCAACTCTTCTCGGGCTTGCATCATCCAAATTGTTATCCTTTGTGTGAAAATTTATATGGCTTCCACGATGCAACCCTCTGGGATTACATCATATTGGATTTCTTGTGATCCATCGATCTTCTCATGCTTAATCTTAGCTACTCGATTATGCAATGCCCATTCTTGGCCATTGGTTATAGTTATATGTCAAACATTTGGACTAAGGTAAGGTTGTGTATTAATGATAGGCATCCATATAACGTTCCATCCCGTACACCTTCTCATGCTATAATGAGATGAGTTTGGGCTAAAATACAATAAGGGAATCCTATTGTACTAACACATAAGTATGTGTCATCGAGGATTTGGTAGTATTGTCTAAAGCTTGGATCACAAAAGTCGCTTAGAGATGATTATGAAAATCTCAATCATTGTTTGGCCATAGTTTTTCTATAACAGTTTGGACCTGTGGCAGAGTTTGATTCTTTCTCTTGGGGTCCTATGAAGCATGCATGGTGTTATCCCTCTAGAGCTTTCTACAAGAATACTATCTTATGGTGTTATCCCTCTAGAGTAAATTTTGAATGAGATAATATACAAACTTTCTCCCTCCTATAGGATGGACCAATATTGGATAATAAACAAACAAAATATCATGAAATTATTAACAAATTTTGGAACTCCACTGATTGAGAAAATCTAGGAATGTGTTCCCTCTCATTTAATGGAGATTCCTAGTGTTAGGAACTAGATCCACTATTTGATGGATTTTGGAGGGGGAAACCTTCCTTATTTCAAGGATAATTCTTCCTCATCACTTTGTATAAGTAAAAATTCTAATTTCCCTCTAGGGCCATGTAATTTCTAGTCTTCTTGTGGAGAAAACTTGTTATTTAGCAATTCCACTTTCATTTCTAGTAGGAATGTACTTGGATTGATTCAAATAATGTAGTTTGGTGCCATTTTTAGCTTCTAAAGTTTGGTTTCATTCATAGGAATTTGAGTATCCTTAGGCCTGGCCATCCTAGGAGCCTCAGAGCCCTCTTGTACAATTTATTTATTTCCTTTGAATGTATTTTTCACTTGCATCTCTTATTTTTGCATTAACTATTTATGCTTCTTTTGTTGTAGGTTACGTTGGTTAAATGGTTGAAGTGAGTCTTCTTGTAAGTTATTTATAGATTCTTAAGCATGACACATCCTTAGAACTATTGGCATTATGATATAGGTGTTTTCCATTATGGCTACTCACACAGATGACAGTTCATAGTGCAACAGGTTAACAACAAAGGATTACAGATCTGACTCCAGAGATTGAAGAAAGAGAGTGGTTTAACAAGTATACGCATGTTCACTTTGTCCAAGCAGTGTATACACGCAGGTTAAAGAACAAAAGGAGCGTATATGTATACACGCACTTTCACATAAGGAAAAGAGCGTATGGGATGGAAAATCAAGATTTTGGTCCAAGGTATTGGTCTGAGGTATTTGATCCAAGGTATTGGTCCGAGCTATTCGTCTGAAGTATTTGGTCCAAGGCATTGGTCCTAAGTGGTTTTTCTCCAAGGTACTCAGGAAGGCCTAAAACTATATAAGGAGGAGAAGATCATTAGGCTAAGGTATCCAAATATTGAATATCTGATGAATTGTTAGATCAAATATGTAGGTTATGGGTTTCTGAAGCTTTTATTGATCTGAACTAAGGATGCACCTATGTGGTTGATGATGGATGATGGATTGGGATCATAAGACATAAAATGAATTATCATTACGTGGTTTGATCATGGATAGTCTAGATCTAAATAATGACGCGTGTTTTATTCTGTAAATGTTATGACCTAGGTATGACTAAAGTCTAGAATAGTTGTGAAGTTTTTAAGTTAGTATTTGCATATCTGTGCGGTGGTTCACTTTGATAAAAGTGCGTATACATGCTGGTTCGACACATCAAAGTAGCTTATACAATATGAAATGTGATGTTTGAAGTTGCAGTTGGTTCTAGTTGTTGATTTCTCCTTGGGAGTAATGTTTTATTTCTCTTTACCTTTTCCTTTTTTTTCACTCAAGATTGCTTGTTCTTGCCAGTAGATGAATCTACGACATTTATTTCATAAGTAATTTCAGGAGAAGGATTTTCTTTCTGTGAATATGGTAAAGCCAAAATCTGAGTCTTCTTATAATTTGTCTTTTGAGTCTTAGATTGTTGGCTAACATAACTAATCACACCATGAGTAGTGTGTGATCCTGTAAGAACTAGGTTGGTTTGACCTGGACGAGGAAAATCTTGAATTTCTTCATGCAAAGTATTAGATTAAGTATAAACAAGATCTAAGTACTCGACACGAGCGATAACTTGTTCTTCAGTTACAACACCACCCTTGGAAACATCTTTATTAATCACCACCAAAAGTGATTTTATGAACGATTTGGCCAAAATTTGATCTGGGGTGTAAAATTTTAACTAAATGACATTTTTGCCTTCATTCATGAATATGAACTGAAATATGGGTTGATGTTGACTGTTTTAGAGAAGTTAAAAGTTCAATACCATCATCATATCAAATAGGTAACTGAAAATACATCAAAAAAGCAGTGGCTAGAGTGTTGAAAGTGCTGAAAGAAGGCAGCAATAATTAAACATACCACTTGGTTGTCATACAAGTTAAGCTCTGTTGGAAAAGTCGTAACTTGATGGAATCATCGATTAGTGAGTTTGATGCACACCAAAGATGATAAGTCATAACATGATTTGATGGGTCCTCTCCCGATTTACCTTCAAATTTCTAAATGTAACTGGGTAACTTTGTAGGGATTGTCGGCCAAAATGGTAGAAAAAAATGGGATCATTTATTAACTGAGATAGATTTGATAAATCAAAAGTTGCAATAAATGGTAACTGACAGTTAGGATATTGTTGTTTGTATTGATAACCTTGAGGGACGAGTCATGTTCCTGGGGAAGGATACTTAGGATATCCTTAAATAGCCTGAGCAATTGGAATTTGCATAGCTCCTGGATATCTAGGATGAAACATACCAAATTGCAATTGAATTGGTACTTGAAAAGTATGACTGGGGTATAGTTGATTATGGAAAGGAGGACCCTGGCCCATTTGACCCTAGATAAACTATCCCTTAAAGGGTTGACTCTACAGAGGTTGAACTTGGAAGAATTGATTTTGAAAAGGTTGGCCTTGAAAAGATGGACTCTGGGGTTGACCTTAAAAATCCTACCCTTGAAACGGTGTTTGCATATATGGTATACTAGGATGTACCACAAGAATTTGGGGTATAAACTGAATCATAGAAATGGTTTGATAAAAAGATGCCTGAGGAATAGTCTGAGTACTTGGTTGCATTGTTATTTGAGAAGTAACTGGAACAGTTACTTGTGATACTCCTAGGATGGGAATTTGTGGTGAACTCAAAACTAGATATTGAACAGATGTTTACATAGCAGACTGAACCAGAGTTTGAGTACTTGGGACAGATTGCTAGAGCGGTTTTGACCAAGTGTTGATGGATTACTCTAAACAAGTTGTTGGACTTGTATAAGAATAACTTGAACATGCATTTGTTGAATAGGTATTCCAATAGGCTGAACAGGTTGATAAATTGGAACTTGAGGAGAAATTTGCATTGGTTCTTGATTATATGAAGGATTCCAGATTGTGTTCAACCCAGGATAAAGAGTACCAACAACGAGTTGAGATACAATAAGTTGACCTAAAACGGCTTGAGTGATCTAACCATAAGGTGTATAATTTCCAATAGGAGGTTTCCCTCTAACTGCAGGATAATATCCAACTAAAGGTTGTCCTCTAGGAGGAGGATATGAGGGTTTCCCCCAGGAAGGTAATAAATGCTTGTTGGGTTAATTTGAGGATTACCTACATTGTCGTAAATCATATGTATATATTGATCAGATGTCAAACCCTGAACTGTAGTATCAGTTAAATCAGTTGACATAGTTGAAGGTTGAATTGAGGGAGAAGCTCCTGAATATGTTCCACAAAGTGATTGATATCTAGGAGGGATTGATGGGCCACCATATAAATTTAATTCTGGAGGAGTAGAAAACATAGAAGCATCTGACGACATGGCTCCAGAAATCATTTTAGACAAATCTATGTATGGTACATTAGAATAAGGAGTAGTGTATTGTGGAATTCCTTGACCTAAAAATTTAAAGGGCGTAAAATACCAAGGGTTAGGCTAAAAAGAAGAAAAGAGAATTTCCTAAATATCTATCTGATTACCGTTAAAAACTAGCATATGAGGCCTTTCTTCCTCTTCGTCTAAGATAATTTCTTCAATGCTAATAAGACCATGAGGTATACTATTGATAATAAGTAGTTTTACTCAAGGTAAAGGTGATGGACTAGGAGTAGGGGCTAAAGTAGCTGAAGCCGACTCAAGTTTATAAACATTAGATGTAGGTTCTTCGATATCTAGTTCAGTCAATTATGAATCCAAAGTCTCTCCAGTATCTAATTATGTTCGAATAAGTTCAGTGATTATTGGATCAGTTACTTCTGAGTGTGATTCTAGTGTTTTAGGTTGATCAAATTCAGATTTTATTACTTGAGGTCCTAGAATAGTAGATGTTTCTGATTGATTCAATTCAGTTCCTGTTACATCAAACTCTAAAATAGTATATGTTTCAAGTTCATCTATAGTCCCAAATCCTTTTGATTTTGATTTTTCAGCTTTAATATTTTCTAATTGACTCGATGTATATTCAGGGGATTGAATGAGCATTCTATGTGATTGTCTCAGTAATTCAGACACGATGAATTCTTAAATTAATAATTCACACAATATCAAAACTGCTAACAAATCTAGGGATTCAAACCATACAAACTGACTCCTCACAGAGATCAATAATTACTAGTTGTTGATGAAATCCAATGTCGTAGAGATCAAAGCGAAACAATTTATAAATATCAGAGATTGGAACCAGTTACAATGACAACCTGCTTAATGAAATGATATGGGGTAAGTAACTTCACTTATGCCATCTCGAGTGAAAATTACCCTCCAAAAAGTCCAAGTGTGTTTATCCAACATTTGTTCCAGGCACAACAAGAACTTCCCTCTATCGTCACCTTGGGTAATAATCCTAAGATTATAGTCACTAAAGTTACCAACTACAAAAATTATTCTTAGGGGAACAGTCATGAATCAGACGTACATGCAAGGGAAGAGTAACAAAGCTCAATCCCCTTGAAAGCTCCTCATTGTGGTTAATTGGAGGTTTACTTTCGAGTGACCCCAAGTACCTTTTGGCACCATTGTAATACATGAAAATTGATCCATCATAACCAATGAAGTGGGTATGATCACTTCACCAGGTCTTACATGATCTCCTGCTTAACTCATGTGTTAGAAGAGCTTCCTAGAGAAAAACTGAAATAATTGGATATATCTCCCTATCGCAAGATTCTGTTGTTTGTCTATAGCTTTGGAAAGTTTACTCACTTCCCTATTCCAAATCCCTACAACTTAAGCTACTGTAGGTGGTAAGAGCCCTAAAAAATGTAAAATTGTAATTAATGCTCACATTTATCAAGTTGATATTTACTCAATAGGTAATGGGAGTGAAACATATGATATTAAGACTCCACTCAAAATTCTAATGCAATCGAACATGCAATTTGTAATTTGATGTTCAATGAAATCCTAATTACAGGAATGTAAGAGTTTCTTTGATTTTCTTCAAATGAAATGCAAAACTCAAAACTTCACTTAAAATTCTTTTCACAAGCAAGCCAATTTCACTTTGATGCAATCCAGATGCAAAAATAAACTAAGATTTGAAATTTGCCTAAGAGAACAAATAAACTCAAAATCTCATTTATCATTAATCACCTGAAATTTTCAAAACACACAGAAGCCAATCAAGATTTTGGAAAATGAAATTCTCCTAATGAATACTTTAAAGTAATGATGCCAAAAGTGCAAAAATGAAAGACTTCAAAGTTGAAAGGAAATGATTTCCCTTTTATCCTTCATCAATGAAATCAACTCTTCACAAAAAAACTAATTCCTTAGAAACCCTAATTTCCAATTAAACAAAGAAGTTTAACACAAAAATTAGGATTAAGTAATGGATCTGGTGTATTTGACAAAAAAAAAGGAAAATAGTGATCTTGCACACAACCTATCTCTTTCTAACCAACAAACAAGCCAAACAAAACCCTAATCAATTTTTCAAAAGGGATTGATTCCCAAAAATACTTCACAAAAGCAATCAAACAAGTTCAAAATAGGTATTGGATAACTGCAACAAATATGATGACACCTTCAGAAAACCAAAATTCAGATTTTGGGCAAGAGAAAACCTAATTTTTCAAAAAATTCTAGGAAACCTGTAGCTCAACAGTATCAACTAGTGCACATGTGCTAGTTGCTGAGACAATAATTGCACATGTCTACTCTCTGTTGATGAATAGAAGCCACGTAGATCTAGTAAGTCCAATAAAAAATAAAAAGAAAGCAATCAAAACAAAGGATCTGAAAGATCATAAATTTTTTAACACTCAAATCTAGCTAAACAAAAAAGAAAGGAAATAAAAGCCAAGAAAAGAGAAGAGAATAGTAACATTCCCCAATACGGTCTCCAATTTGTTAGGTGGATAAATCCCTCTTGCTCACATGAGCGATCTCCCTAGATCCTAAAGGAAATTAGAAACAAATAGACAATTGAATAACTCTTTTCTTAAGCTTACATCATTTGAATTGTAAATACAAGAGAAGGAGAATAAGCCTCTTTCCTATTTGTGAAATTCTTGATGAAGATCATTGCTCTGTCTTGATGTAGCTTCTCAATGCTCAAAAACACCTGCAACCACAGACATAAGAAAGATCAAAGGCATATTCAGCATAACAATTCAAACAAGCTTATCCTAATGATCAAGGAGATTAGAAATTGAAATCATCTTAATGAATATCAAAAGAGACATAAATCATTCATCTTTTTAGTAAGACAAAAAAATGGAAAAAATGATTCATTTGTATTAATTCAATGATAAGGAAGAGGCTTATAACCTCTGCCTTGACATCATGAGGCTCCCCCCAAATGCCTCCAACCATGTCCTTATATGGTAAGCCTTCCAATCTAAATCCAACAGCATAAGTCTATCCTCTCTGAACTCTCTAATCCCTCTAACTTGTAGTCAATTTATAGACCAAGAATAATACGTTTCATATCCAAAAGAGAAGGATGAGATCCTCTAATTGGGGGATTACAGTTCCTTGATGAGAGGGAATTAGCTCCATGATCTGAGGGGTATGGCTTGAATAGGTATGACCTCAAAAGCTTTCAGTTGGGATATATTCACTGAACAATGCTTCTGGAATTCAGTTTTGATTTTTACTTTCCTTTGAGTTGACTACACAGTGTATAATGGAAGACATAGCGTATTTCTACATAGATTTCAGGGATAGAAACTGTATGTGCGGAAACTAACTATGAAAAGATTGCAGGTCATACTTAACAAGTCATAAAGGCTATTTAACCCAAAGTTCACATGTTCTTCAAGGGTTTTTTATTGTTTGACCTCTAAGGGAGTGCAATGGGACATGTTTCTAGACGGTGAGAGATCCATTTCACTAGTTAAGTATCATGGTAAACAAATGACATGTACCACCGATGTCACAATATGACAAAAATTGTCTGAATATGGAAATCGATCATGATCAACGATGGTTCAATGTCGCATTGTGGCAAAAATTGTCTGAATGTGAAAATTAACCATGGTGAACTATGTTTATTTTAGGGTTTATAATATTTATCTTAGTGTTTATATATCTTGGGTTTATAATATTAATCCCTTGGGTTTATAATCCCTTGGAGTTTTGGAATTAATCCCATAGGTTTATAATATCAATCCCTTGGGTTTATTAATCTAAGGGTTCTTATTCCTAGGGTATAATATTATTCGTAAGGTTTAATCCGAGGGTTTAATCATGGTCAACCATGGTTCAACATCACATTGTGACAAAGATTACCTCAATACGAAAGTCAGTCGTGGTCAACCATCATCAACCATGTTTATTTTACCCCTTATAACATTTATCATTGGGTTTATATGCCTTGGTTTATAATATTTGTCTTAGGGTTTATCGTAGGATTTCTCAATATGAAAATCAATCATGGTCAACTATGGTGAATCATGGTCAGCCATGATCAACCATGGTCGGCATTGGTAAAAAATTATTGAAAATGCAACAAGATGATGGAGCTTAGTGAAAAGAAGTTGCCTTCACTAAGTGGGCCCGCAGGCTATTTTTGGCGTAAAGTCTATTTTTAGACATATGGATCATGGTCTATGAGTTGTAGGATGCTATTTATGGATGATTGGTCATGTTGGTAAAAATAGATGGACCTCTATTTTTAGACATATGGGTAGAATCTATTTTTAGACTGCCAGTCAAAAGATAGAACAGTGGAATATTATTAGCTCTTAATAATGTTTGGACTATAAACACTATCTTATCCTCTTGCAGCACTTCAGTTCGAGCTACGGATGTGGAACATGCAATTGCCAGAAGGAAATACGCTTTTCCTATGGGTTAGTTGAGATATTGTATGATGGACTTCAGTTAGAACTCAAGTGATTGAGTTTGGTGGAGTTGATTGAGGAGTTGATGTAGTTGTGTTCAGTTTGACTTAGTTGAACTAGCTGTATTTAGTCTAACTGACAAATACACTAGTGATGAGTGATGTGAATTAATTATTAACTAATTCACTAATTATTAACTCATAAATCAACTAAAGAATATGTCAGTTAACTTAGTGCATGGACAGTTCAGTGGAGACAAGTGTTAGAGGTTGGTGAAAGGGTGAGACTACTATCAGTTGTGACTATAGTTGTGCATGAGATTTGGACAATCATTGATTGAGATTGCCAATGAGGATTGCGCAGTGCAGGCCAAGGGAATTCGAAATTGGATCTGATCAATTCTCAACTTGGATTTTGCAGTAGAGGCAGGCAAACAGTGGAGGAGATTTGAACCCGTGACTTGTTCAGATCTGAGCTAGTTTGTGTGTAGCATGTGGAGATAGTACGAAGTACTTATGAGGAGTATTGTACTATGCATTGTTACATGTTCTCTATCATTATAATATACAGACAGTTGGGGCTTTTCAGCTGTATGTTTTCCCCATTACATACTGTTTTGATATGTGTGATTGATGTTTCAATGTGTGCATGCGATTGTTTTTTTAATTCCGCAAATTGATGATCAATGGTAGAGGAGGTTATGTATTATGCATGCATTCTGCAAATAGTGTATAATTAGGATAATCTCTGTGAATAAGTGTTATATTATTCAAATTTTTACATGGTATCAGAGCAGGTTGATCATCAGATCTATTATTCAGAAAGTGATTACATTTTATTTCTTTAGGCAAAGTCTGTAATCGGGCCAGGTAGCCTCTAGATTCATCCTTCTTTTGGAAGGTGAGATATCCGGTAAATGCCCATACAGTCAATCTCTGTACGAGAAATACTTTGTTCTCACGAATTTTAGATCAGAAGCAGTTGAGTTTTCAGCTGGTGGAATTCGAATTTACAGCAGTGTTTTCTTGGTGTCAAAGTTGAAACGTATTTCAACGGATTGCTATTGGAGTATGCCCTTGAAGGCAGCTCGATTTATATTGCATGGAAAGATAGGATGGAAGCGATGTTAGATGCAATGGGTTGAAGGAGTTCATATATGCTGAAGTCCAGAAGCCTACTGATGCTACTCAAGTTTAGGCTTGGCAAAAGAAGACAGCAAAGTGTTGAAGGATTCTGTTGGAGGGCATGAAGGATCACATTGTAACCAGCTTGCATGGAAAGGATTCTCCATACTTGATGTGGAAAGAGTTCACAGATTTATTCCAAAGCAAGAGCGACCAGAGGAAGTTTGCGCTCAAGGATAAACTCAGAAACATTATGTGTGAGAAAGCAAACAGTATGCCCAAGTATCTCACGAAGTTCACCCAATGCCGGGATGAGCTGGGAAGTGTGGGGGTGACTCTTGATGATGAGGACTTGGTGAGCTTGGCTCTCCTTGGTCTTTCGAAGAGTTGGCATTCCTATCAGGACTCTATCAATGGTCGGGGGAAATTGCCAGGATGGGAGAGACTTTGGTCAGATCTTGTGTAAGAGGAGATCAGGCGGAATACCAGGGACGGATCTTCATCAAAGGCATCTGATGAAGAAAATTGCGCTTTGGTTGCCAAAGCAAAGAAGGGGAAGAACAAGAAAGCTTCTCATTCTGGTGCGAAGGGCAAGAAGTAGGACATGTCCAAGGTGAAGTGCTTTCAGTGTCACCAGCACGGACATTATGCCACAAATTGTCCGAAAAAGAAGAAAAATAAGCAAGCTGCTGGATCTGCAGTGGGAGAGGCCTTAGCCTCACAGCTTGAGCTGGATTTTTCGTTGATCGCATCCTTGGTATCAAGTGTGATGGGATCGGTATGGTTCTTGGAAAGTGGTGCGTCTTTTCACATGACAGGAGATCGAGATTTGTTTTCTAATCTAAATGAGAAAGATCTTGGAGTGCACATCGAGATGGGTGATGATGGTAGATACAGTGCGACCGGTATCGGTACCATTTCCTTTGAGAGGGAGTCTGGTAAACCCTTCGTTTTGAAGGAAGTGATGCATGTTCCAGGATTGAAGAAGAATCTTATCTTTGTGGCAATGTTAGAAGACAAGGGATATGATGTTGTCTTCAGTGAGGGAAATGCTTTCCTGCACAGTAAGACAATTGGAGAAACCCGGAAGATAGGGGTTTGAGTCAACAACCTTTATCAATTGCATGTAGATGCCTGCGCAGCAATGGCATGCAAGGTAGAAGGAGTGGTGAGTCAGGATGATGGTGAGCTGTGGCACTGGAGATTGGGCCACATTCACCATGGAGCCTTGAAGATACTGCAGCAGATTTCTACTAGGCTTCCTAAAGGCACTCTTGCATAGTCAGATTAGTGCAAGGGGTGTACTTTGGGAAAATTTGTGAAAGCCACCTTTCACGAGAAGGATAGTTGCGCCACAACGATCTTTGAGAGAATTCACATAGACGTGTGTGGACCTTTCTCAGTAGCTTCAATAGAAAAGCACAAGTACTATGTGATCTTCGTTGATGATTCCTCTCGAAAGTGCTGGATCTTCTTCGTGCAGAAGAAGAGCGAGACATACTCAAATTTCTGTGAGTTTAAAGCACTGGTTGAGAATGACATTGGTGGTGAATTCATTTCTGGTGAGTTCAAGGACTTCTATAGCACAGAAGGGATTCGAAGAGAGCTCATAGCTCCCCATAACCCATAACAGAACGGGGTTGTTGAGTGGAAGAACAGAACAATCGTGGGTGTTACATGGGCGATGTTGCATGATCAGCGCCTACCCCTTCACTTTTGGGCAGAGGCATGCAATACTGCAGTATATGTGCAGAACCGTTTTCCTCACAAGATACTTGGCATGAGTACACTCGAGGTGGCTTATTCTGGTAAGAGGCCTGATATTTCCCATTTGAGGATTTTTGGTTCTCCTGCTTACATGCATGTGACGAATGATGCCCGAAAGAAGCTAGAGCCGACCGCAGAGGTTGGGATATTTGTGGGGTACATTGATACGCCCCACAACTATCGTGTGTATTTGCCAGACAGTCGCAAGGCTGTTGTGCGACGAGATATCAAATTTCAGGGGAAGAAAGCCATGAAGTGTTCACTTGAGATGGAGCCACACTTGCATGTAGATGAGGAGCTATTAGTTCCTAAGAATGAGCTTCAGGATGTGGATCAGCCACAAGATGAAGTTCATGGAGTGGAAGAGACCACTCATGCAGCGCCAACCATCAGAGGGCGAAAGCACACTACAGAAGCTGAGCGACTGGCTCAAGATGCATAGAAGGTTGTAGGACCACCTACAGCACAACGCAGACAGAGACAATCACCTGATCGGTACACTGGATACATGGATCTTGTGAGCAAATGTGTCGTCACTGAGCCATCCTCTTTCAAGGAATCTATGGAGGATCTCGCATGGGTAGATGCCATGGTGGAAGAGTATGATTGGATTGTCAGAAACAGTGAATGGGAGATTGTCCCAAGACTGGAGGGGAAATCAGTGGTGGGTTTGAGATGGATCTACAAAGTGAAGTAAGCAGTTGACGGGAGTGTTGAGAAGTACAAGGCAAGATTTGTTGCCCGAGGCTTCTCACAGATAGAGGGGATCGATTATGAGGAGACATTTGCACCTGTCGCAAGGTATTCTTCCATACAGATGATTCTTGCTCTCTCAGCGTAGATGGGGTGGCACATCCATCAGATGGATGTGAAGGCTACATTCCTCAACGGAGTCATTACGGTGGAGGTGTACATAGAGCAGCTCGAAGGTTTTGAGATCTTCAACAGAGAGTCGCATGTGTGCAGGCTCAAGAGAGTGTTGTATGGGTTGAAACAAGCACCTCGTGCTTGGTACACATGGATAGACAGTTATTTGACCAAACTTTGATTCTCCAAGAGTGAGGTGGATCCTAACCTATACCAGATTGTGGTGGAGGGTAAGTTGCTGATCATTGTACTTTATGTAGATGATTTGATTTTGATAGGAGATGAGCTGTTGATACTTTCATGTAAGGAGGATCTTGATCGAGAGTTTGAGATGAAGGACTTGGGCCTCCTTCATTATTTCTTGGGATTAGAAATTTGGCAGCGTAGTGATGTACTATTTGTTTCTCAGGGTAAGTATGCCCCGAAGATACTGGAGAAGTTCAACATGCATGGCTGCAAGCCTGTTGATACTCCTCTTCCTGGAGGTTGGAGGAAGGAGGATGCTACTTCAGCAGAGGTAGTGGATGCCATTGTTTATCGATAGTTGGTGGGGTCGCCTATGTATCTGGTCAATACACGACCTGATATATGCTATGCTGTTAACAAGCTTTCACAAGCTATGCTTAAGCCAACCAAGCTCTTCTGGAAGGCAAGCAAGCATGTATTTCATTATCTGAGAGGCACGTCGGGATATAGATTGTGGTATAGACAGGAGGATGAGGTGAAGCTATGTGGCTTCACGGATGCAGATTAGGCAGGGAGCCCAACGGATAGAAAGAGCACATCTGGAGGGATCTTCAGTATCAGGTCGATAGCAATTTCTTGGTACAACAGGAAGCAGAGATCCGTGGCACCCAGTTCATCAGAGGTGGAGTATATGGCAGTAATTTTGGCTGCATGCAAGGCTATATGGATGAGGAAGATCCAGGTCAGGTTGTTCGGGTCACACTTGGAGCCTACTATGATTTACTGTGATAACCAAAGTTGCATTAAACTCTCGGCTAATCCAGTATTTCATGATCGATCCAATCACATCGACATCAAGTACCATCATATTAGAGATTGTGTGTAGCGGAGAATCATGTTACTTTCATACATTCCCACGGAGGATCAGGATGCTGATATCTTGACGAAGGTGCTCACCAGGAGCAAATTCAAAGACCACAGAGGTAGGATAGTGGTTGTAGATAATCGTTATCTTGTTGAGAGGGAGTGTTGAAAATGCAACAAGATGATGGAGCTTAGTGAAAAGAAGTTGCCTTCACTAAGTGGCCCGCAGGCTATTTTTGGTGCAAAGTCTATTTTTAGACTATGTCTATTTTTAGACATATGGATCATGGTCTATGAGTTGCATGATGCTATTTAGGGATGATTGGTAATGTTGGTAAAAATAGATGGACCTCTATTTTTAGACATATGGGCGGAGTCTATTTTTAGACTCCTAGTCATAAAATAGAACAGTCGAATATTATTAGCTCTTAATAATATTTGTACTATAAACATTATCTTATCCTCTTGCAACACTTCAGTTCGAGCTACGGATGTGGCACATGCAACTGCTAAAAGGAAATACGTTTTTCCTATGGGTTAGTTGAGCTATTACATGATGGATTTCAGTTAGAACTCAAGTGATTGAGTTTGGTGGAGTTGATTGAGGAGTTGATGTAGTTGTGTTCAGTTTGACTTAGTTGAACTAGTTGTATTTAGTCTAACTGACAAATACACTAGTGATGAGTGATGTGAATTAATTATTAATTATTTCACTAATTATTAACTCATAAATCAACTAAAGAATACATCAGTTAACTCAATGCATGGACAGTTCAGTGGAGACAAGTGTTAGAGGTGGGTGAAAGGGTGAGACTACTATCAGTTGTGACTATAGCTGTGCATGAGATTTGCACAATCATTGATTGACATTGCCAATGAGGATTGTGCAGTACAAGCCAAGGTAATTTGAACTTGGATCTAATGAATTCTCAACTTGGATTTTGCAGTAGAGGCAGGCAAACAGTGGAGGAGATTTGAACCTGTGACTTGTTCAGATCTGAGCTAGTTTGTGTGTAGCATGTGGAGATAGTACTGAGTACTTGTGAGCAGTATTGTACTATGTATTGTTACATGTTCTCTATCATTGTAATATACAGATAGTTGGGGCTTTTCAGCTGTATTCTTTCCCCATTACATAATGTGTTGATATGTGTGATTGATGTTTCAATGTGCGCATGCAATTGTTTTTTTAATTTCGCAAATTGATGATCAATGGTAGACGAGGTTATGTATTATGCATGCATTCCATAAATAGCATATAATCAGGATAATCTCTGTGAATAAGTGTTATATTATTCAAATTTTTACAAACATGGTTTATCGTTGTCAATTATGGTCAATCATGGTTAACCATAGCCAACAATTGTCTAACGTCACATAGTTACATTAGACCATTGGTCAATCATGGTCCAACATCGCAATGTAAGAAAGATTGTTTCAATATGAAAATCAACCATGGTCTGATGACACATTGTGATAAATATTATCTCAATATGAAAATCAATCATGGTCAACCATGGTCCAACATCACATTGTGACAAATATTGTCTCAATATGAAAATCAACCATGGCTAACCATTGTAAACCCTGTTTATTTTAGGGTTTTATAATATTTGTTTTAATGTTTATATTCCTTGTTTTTATAATATTAATCCCTTGGGTTTAATATTATTCACTTGTGTTTATAACCCCTTGGGTTTTTAATATTAATTCCTTGGGTTTATAATATCAATCCATTGGGCTTATTAATCTAACGGTTCATATTCCTAGGGTAACATATTATTCATAAGGTCTATAATATTAATCATATGGTTTAATATAAATCCCTTGGGTTTATAACCATGGTCAACCATGGTCCAACATCACATTGTGACAAATATTTTCTCAATATGAAAATCAACCATGGTCCAATGTCACATTGTGAAAAAGATTGATGAAAATCAATGATGGTCAACCGTAGTTCAACATCGCATTGTGGCAAAGATTGACTCAATGTAAAAATAAACCATGGTGAACCATGCTTATTTTAGGGTTTATAATATTTATCATATGGTTTATATACCTTGGGTTTATAATATTAATCCCTTAGATTTATAATCCCTTTGGGTTTTAGAGTTAATCCCGTGGGTTTATTCATCTAAGTTTGTTAATCCTTGTGTTTAATCATGGTCAACTTGTTGGCATTATGATACAATTGTTGGCCTTGATGGTAACTCACTCAGACGTGAGATCACGATGCAGCATGATCAGACTACAAAGAATAAATAAATAGAGGTATATGCAGGTTGACCTTGATAGAGAAGCATATACATGCGGGTTAACAGACCAAAAGGAGCGTATAATGTACACACGCACTTTCACAGAATGAAAAGCGTGTATATCTTGGAAAACTAAGTTTTGGTCCAAGGTATTTGGTCCATGGTATTTTGATCCATGGTATTGGTCCATGGTATTTGGTCCGGGGTATTGACCCTAGATATTTGGTCCAAGGTATTGGTCCTAAGTGGTTTTGGTCCATGGTACTGAGAAAGGCCTAAAACTATATAAGGAGGAGAGGATAATTAGGCAAAGGTGTGCAAGGTGTGCAAGTACTGATTATCTGATGAAGTGTGAGATCAAGTATGTAGGTTATGTGTTTTTGATGCTCCGCTTGATCCCAACCAAGGATGCACCTATATGGATGATGATGGATGATGGATCAAGATCCTAAGGCTTGGAATGTTTTATCATTATGTGGTTTGATCATGGATAGACTAGATCTGAATACTAGCGCATGTTTTATTCTGCAAATGTTATGATCTAGGTATGAATGAATTCTGAAATAGCTGTGAAGTTTTTAAGTTAGTATTTGCAGATTTGTACATGGGTTCTCTTTGGTAAAATAATGTATAAACACTGGTTCAGCTCATCAGAGTACCGTATACATTATGAAATATGATATTTGAATTCGTAGAAGGTTATAGATGTTGTTGTAGTGTTTTGGGTTCTGCTCTGTGTTCTGGTGACAGGTCTTTAGTGATTCAGTAGTGGGTGATTTAGAGATTGATGATTGAGTATTTAATGATTGGTTAATGTAATTATTGTATTGCAATGGTGATTGATTTTGAGCTTCGATGTTGTTGATGGGTCCAGTATGAAAATTGGATGGAACGTGGCCTTCAAATTCTGGTGTTGTGTTCCAGGAGTATCCAGTATGAAAATTTATGAAACGTGGTCCCTGGAGGAAGAGAGAAGGTCGTAGCCTTCTATAGGCCACCACCTACATACTGGTAAACATATCAACTAGTACAAGAGCCAAGGGGTTGGAGCTCCCTTCCAATAGTAGCTTGAAAATGAGTGAAGGTTGGAGCCTTCAGTAGGTCAGTGCCTACGTACTAATAAACAGATCGACTAGTACAAGAGCTAGGGGGTTGTATCTCCCTTCCAGTAGTAGTTGGAGAATGAGAGAAGGTTGCAGCCTTCTGCAGGTGGGTTCCTGCATACTAGTATGAGTCTGCGCGAGTACAAGATTGTAAACAAGTTTTCTTATATTAAAAAGAAGAGAGCAGCAGGTGGTTTTTGTCCCACACTGGGTTTCCACCTTATATCTTGGTGTTCATGTATGTTTCTTATGTGTGATGGTCTGTTTTGCTTTTACTGCATCTGGTTACTGTTTATATGGTTAATGAAGTACTGATGCACTGATTAAAGATAAACATATGATGAATTACCTGAATCATAAGTTTCTGGATATACGCTAGTTGCCTTAAGTACAGTTGTGTGTACACACGAGTTCCCTTCACTGAAGTAGCGTATATAAATCTGATTATGGAAATGGAAAATTTATTGACTTGCTAATATTGATTCACCCCCCCACCCCCCCAAGTATTATTTCCAACAATTGGAATCAGAGCAAGTCCTTTGGTAGAAGCTTGATTGCTTGAATGAGATCCGTAGAAAGAATGGGAAAGAAGTCAAAGAAGAAAGCACCATGGTCTAACGTCGCATTATGACATAGATAGTCTCAATATGAAAATCAACGATGGTCAATCATGGTCAACCATGTTTATTTTAAGGTTTATAATACTTATCTTATGGTTTAGAAATGTTGTAACTTAATTTCATGTAATGTAGGGTAAATAAAAGTAAAAATTAAAAACATTAAAAATTAAATTAAATAAAAAGATTAATGTAATGTAAAGTAAACATTTTAACTCTGTCAAAATAAATAAAAAATAAAAATGATCCATGGTGTTTATGTGGAATATATAGCATATTTAAAGGGGGGAATTAAACCAACCCAGATCTATATTAACTCTGGATCTACCCAACCCCTCGACTCTAAGAGAAATCAAATTTCTTGATATGCAAACCTCTTTTAAAGCTAGAAGAGATTTCATCCCTAAATACTTGATAGATCTAGAGTTAAAATGTATCTAAACTAGTAAAAATAATTTTTTTTTACCCAAAATTAATAACCCCTTTCTCATTTATTTAAAAAAATAATAATATAAATTTAATAAGAATATAAACTTTAATTTAATTTGATAATAATAATAATAATTCAACCCTACATTATGAGTAAAGTTTTATAAAAAATATGGTACATAAAATTATACGGAAAAAACAATTTTATATTTAACTTTAAATACAATAAAAATATAAAAGCTTAAATTCCATAAACTACACCATTAAATCCTTCTTAATCTTTCAAAAATAATCAAAATTTTAAAAGTTACAATTTTTTTATATTTCTAAAATTTTCAATAAATCCTTCTTAATCTTTCAAAATTAATGAAAATTAGACAATCTTATGATGTGAATATTCTGAAAGACAATCTATCTACAACAAGAATTACAAAGTCTTAGATCTAACAATAATAATAATAATAATAACTATTATTATTATTATGATTATTATTAAGATGTTGTTGAGGTAAAATAGTAAATTAATTATATATATATATATTATATATATACTATATATATATATAAAGATATATATATATTATATATATATAATATAATTTTAAATTTTATTTTCCAAAATTATTTATAATTTACTTAATATTATAAGATTTTATAAAAAATTAACTGAGTTTAGTTTAAGTGATAGGGAAAAATATTGTTATTTTTTCTATCGAAAATTAATTTTAAAATGTGGTATATCTAACTCATATTGGGAATTTATTGAATGGTTTATTGAATTCTAGAATGCGGCATTTGGAGCTCATAATGCATATTTATTGTGATAGCTTTGAACTCTGTTAAGGTTTATATAAAAAATTTGAAAGTTACATTTTTATGTCAATAGGCATGTGTATTTTGGAATAGGTCTTCCAAAATTTTAATTTAATTATCAATAATTATTTACACTGATAAACATGTCTATTTTATAATATGGTCTCCAGAATTTAATTTATATTAAATAAATAATTATTAGGTGGATGGTAGAGATTTAACCTCCACGCAATATTCTAGAAAATGCATAGTAGTATACACAAATCAAAGGTCAAGATTTATCTCCAAAGTAGTAGTATTCCCTTTTTGCTCTTTTAATTAAATTGGTTAATTAAAAAAAAGTCATATAAACAAGTGTCATATGAAGCTTTTGACGATGCTAGAAATCCATCAACCAAGGTGATTTCCCCAATGTGAAGTCTCAATTAGACCCCACACCATTTGTAGTAGGGGACCCATACGGAGTACCGGTCTCACCAACACAACTCTAAGGTTTGCCTTGGCTACATTGAATAACATAAATATTACACACATCCTTTGAAATCAACAAGTAAGTTGACACTGAAACACCACTTGCAATGCATAAATGAAGACTTGCACAAAAGGGGAGATGAGAGTGAGGCTCTAGGAGGAAAGTAATAGTGCATTCCTAGGAAAGGCACATGAGATAAAGGAAAGATTCGTTAGTTTTCTAGCAAAATAGTTCACATAGACACAATGATCATTAAAGAAATTACAACACACATTCAATAAGATAAGTACCAAAGCCAATGAAATAGTTCAATTTTCCTAGTGCATATGAACATAACACATATTGCAAGCATCTAAAGAATAATCTTACAATATTCATGATACATTCATGAAAATGTGTTGGCTCAACGAGCTTCTGACTATTAGGTGAAAGATCCAAGTACACAGTTACAATGGCAAACCAACAACTCTAGTAGCGGAACATTAATTCAATTCTTCCTTCTCCAAGGAATGATATTCTCTCCTAAGCCAAGCTAGAGAAGCCAAGGCCATCTCTCAAAAATCTATGACTCCAAAAGCCATTTTCTTAAACTATGAGGGTGTATTTATAACAAGAGGAATGACCTTTCATATCCCAATAATGCTTGAGCTTCCCTCATTCCTGTTACACTTCCAAGTGACTTTTGAGCTTCTACAAGGCTATTGGACTTTTCCTAGTGGATCTTTAGTTTACATGTGACTTTTCATATTCCACATGTGATTCTTGGACTTCCACATAGTTACATTTTGTCATTTTCTTGAAAATACATAATTATATCCACAAATGTTGTAGCAACATGATAACTTATATGAATCTTGAGATGACACATTGACAAGACATGACTTGAAACTGAGGATATAGAATTTATGATGATGTGTCAATGAAAAGCTTCTCTTTTGTTGTTATCTTTGTGTCTTCATGATATATGCTATAGGTTCTTCCTATTTGTTAGAGCCTAGATTTACCTCAGGCTGAAAAGGTAAGCTTCTAGGTCCACATCAAACCACGCTCAGCCTCGTAGCTAACCTTATGAGGACAAGAGAGGGCTCTCTCCGAGTCAATCTCAGCAAAAGATAATCGATGGGGCTTCAGATGACTGAAATAAAGGCTAATTTTAGGGTAGGTATGAAGTGCAAGGATTGATTTGATAAAATGGAGTTTTGTTGGCTTATATGAGAAAATATATTTTGGGGTGCGGGGATTGAGGCTCAGTTCTACAGGGATCTCTATGGAGCAAGGTAGGCAATCGTTTTGGCACTTAAAATTGAATGAGGTGGAGGGAAAAGATAGGTAAGGTGTTGAAGAGGGCAAGGGCAATCATGAATCCTCCCCAAATAGCTGAAAACATCAAACAACTAAAGAAAACTTCAAGTAGAGCATTGCATTTTCATGTATTCTACTTACGCTCTTGATTTTTTAGTTTAGAAGACATAAAATAGATAATGGCATACATAAACAAAATCAAAATAACAAAGAGAAGCACTGTACCAAGACAAATTGCCACATGAATCCCAAAGAGTGCTACAAACCCTGGTCTCAATTCCTTAGCCAAAATGGAAATATGAATGTACAATGAAGCTAAAGGCTTTCTCAAGAGTCCAACCATGAAAATGACTTAGAAATTACATAATATAGACAATCCAAACCCATTCCCTTGCCTCTAGGGGTCGAGCTCATCATTCTAGGCGTTGTTTCAACCAATTCTAAACAAAGCACTGAAATCTAGGCAATCAAAACAACTTGCCTCTATAAGGTAGGAAACTGATTCATTCATTACATTTTCACTTTTTAATGAATTAATCCTCTAGAAAAAGTAAAAATATGCCAATATTACATCATGGTCCTTCAATTACATCTAGATAGCTCAATAATTTCATCTAGAAGCAAAACTAGCCAAAACTGGCCAAATTTCTGAGCTGGAGGTGAAAAAATTGGCAAAAATCCTCTATGCGCCATGCCAAATCCTCTATTCGTTGTGCCCTGCCTGTCTACTTTCCAACCCAAGTGGAATTTTTCAATTTGGTGTCCATTTACCTCTCCAAAAGTCCATTCTCCCGAGACTGCTTCCTATGTGTCAAAATAGGGGCAGTGAGGTCATTTTTTGAGTGTTTTTGACCTCTTAAGGACTCAAAAGTTGCCCAAACTTCTTGGACATGCACCAAAAACTATGATTTTTCATGCCAAATCCAAAAATGTAAACTTTTTTGGATTTGGAGCTCCCTAGCAAAAGCGCACGCCATGTGGCATGGCGCATAGGGAGGAAAACCCTGTTTTGTGACCAAAGAAATTCAAAAATGACAAAATTTTCTCCAAATTCCTTGAAATTTGGATTGAAGGTGCCCTATCAAGTGACATGCTTAGCCAAAGAAGCTTCGATCAAGATTCGGAGTCGATCACGCATTTTGTGATGTTTTAGTGTCCTCCTGGTGCATGCAGTTTCAGTTGTAGAGTCATTGTTGATGTGTCGGTGTCCATCTCTATTGGTGTTTCAAAGTCTGTGTTGGCTTCAATGAGATGAAGAATGAGAATTTGGTGCTTTTGTTTCAATTGAAAAATGTGGGAGGGACTGTGCGAAATAGGGCAGTGTGGACAGTGGGGTCTTGTCAAGTGATATTTTGCCCTTTGGAATTTTGACAAATATAGGAACAATGGACAGTTACTTGACTGTGTGGAAAACTTGAGGTTTTGGGAAGTGTACGAATGACATGAATGATAGGGACTGCAATGACTTTAGCGATAGGGATAGTGAGACTTAGGAATGAGTATGAGGGAATGTTGGGATAGGGTTTAGTTAGGGAGATAGGGAATTAGGGAATGTGTTAGGTGTTTTGTATATGGACTAGGGTTTGGCGTTTGTATTTGGGTTTTAGGAAATAGGATAGGGGTATAATTTTGGGGAATAGGGAAAACAAGGGGCATATGGAATTAGGAAGTGAAGACGTGAGGGGAGATTTGGAGGCAAACAGTCAATATAAAACCCTAACAATATCCTTTGCAAATTTTGAAGAGATAGGGTTTTCTTTCCTTTGAGTACTCACCATGCAACAAGCACCATCAAACCACCATCAAATTTGGATGAAGAGCAATGGCCAAGGATCAATCTACTTGTATCAATGCTAATCCACACGTTTTGGGAATTTTAGAGCAAGCTTTGGCAGTTTTTTGGGCTTGTTGGCTATATGTGCCACGCCTTCCCTATGCGCCGCGCCAGTGTAAATTTACACTGCAAATTAGAGCCCAATGCGCTGCGCCAATTATGTGCGTCGTGCCACCTTCCCAGTGCATAGCAATGTTTGCAGAAGACTTTTGGAGGCTTTCCCGATGTCCAAATTGGGCACGGGATAGCTCGTTAGAAAGGTTTTTGAGTCTAATTTCCAAATCAACTATAATTTTTCAATTTGGAGTTAATTTTCTCTATCAAAAATCAAATCTTCCAAGACTAGTCAAAATGTGCCAAATGAGGCTGCCTCAAGGCAGAGTGCTGTTGCAGGCAACCTTTGAAGGTGTTCCTAAACTCCAAATTACGGTCCTGATAGCTCACTGGAAAGCTATTTGTGTCAAGTTATTGTTTGACTCATCAATAAAGTCATTTGGCCAACCAAGCTAGGAGAAAACTTGATTTTCCCAAGGTCACTTCAGAGGTGCATCAATTCTCCCGAGGCAATTGTATTTTTGACATTTCTCTAAAACCATGACACCTTTGTAAAAAGTGAAGGAGGTTTTTCTTCCTTGGTCTGTTGTGGACAAAATATCTCTCTCCATTTTTCCAAATTCATCTTTCCTTGCTTAGAAACATCATTGGAGTAAAACCTATCCCGATGTGTGGAACAGGGGATTTGTCGAAATGAAGCGAGATGAAGGGGATAGGGGGCTTCTAAATTCTTGAGGAAATTTTGGCAGGGAGGGAGGGATGTTAGGAAGTAGGGGAAAGTGGAACATCATAAATCTAGTGAGGGTAAGGGGTCCAAAAGTTCCAAACACAGGCCCAACCTTGAAAATTGCCAAGTTGTAGCAAGAAACTAGGGTTTGTGCGAAAATGAGGAATTTGGGGGATCTCAGTGATGGGAGGTGTTTAATAAGGTACATTAATGATAGGGGAAGGTGTATGAACATCAGGATACAATTTTTTCTGATGATTTGACCATCCAAGAGAAATTGCCTTCAAAACACTAGGAGAGGGAAACGAACTTTGCCTAGGCGCAACTGAAGCAAGAAAAAGGTGTAAAATAACCCAGTGGAACTTGGCGTGATGATGACAACCCTCTTAATGATGGTACACTCAGATGCATGGAGACATGGATCTGACATTTGGAAAACTCTGATAGGAGTGAAAAAAAACCCTAGACCTAATACCTAGTGACCAAATTTTGCTTGAAGACTCACTGAAATGACAAAATTTGACCTTGACACTCTGAGACCACCTTGAAAGAGCATATTTGATCACTGGAGGAAGGCTGCAAAGACCGAAACTAACACTATTTATCCTCCAAAAGGCTTGAAGATATGGAGTCTTTTATGTGATCTAGATATTCCAACTTCTTTCGCAATCTAGTGTCCCTTCATCTACTGGTTCAGTGATCATCCTATTTTGTAGTCTTCTTGAGTGTCAGCTTGGATAGTATCCTTCTCCTTTCTGAGCATCATCCTGTCATGTTAGAATATGGTACCTACAAATGAAATTGACTCATGACAAGATGGAATTAGTTCAGAAATATTTTAGTCTAACTTTCCTCCTGCGAATCATTGATTGGCCTCAAACTGATTACTATATAGGGACAAAGGCTCACAGATTACACAGTGCACAGTTGCAGAGGAGAGGAGTGAGGGAATCATGATTGTGACTATTAAATGCATAGTAAATGGAGGCCTAAGAAGCAATATTCCATAGTTGAGGGAGCTAAGGAGACAACAGTGAGGGCTTGCTCACTGAAACTGCATAGGGCACAGTTCTAGGAGACAAGAAGGGACAAGTTTGCAATGAGATAGTAATGAAGGCTTGCTCACGATGAATGTGAAATGTGTAGTTTTGGGAGGCTAGTGACTGAAGATTGTGCAGTTGAGCAAGTCAAATAGCGAGAAAGGAAGGGCTTGTTCACTGTGATTACACAATTCACAATTCAAGGGAGAGACTAAGCCACTATATTGCGCATTTACACATTTAAGAGAGATAGAGAGTTAGAGTGTTGACTGAAACTACCCAATGCATAGTGAAATACTGACTAAGAGGAAATATTGCACAATTTATGAGGTTAGGAAGGCCTCACTGAGCACTGTGAATGCACAATACGTAGTTCCTGACGAAATGATAAGCCTCTTATGGTCTGAAACTGCATAATGCGTAGTTCAAGGAGACAATTTGGGAGGAGGTTAATCGAAGAAGGATCAATTATAGAAAATGACTAAGTGTGGGATCCAAGAGCGAGAGATGGAACAAAAACATGACTTGAACATGACCACACACTTCAAAATTATTAAGCACTCGCCAATGAGGCATTCACCACCCAAAATTAACATCTCCTCATCGAAATGACAACAAGACAACACGTACCTCCAAGTGCGACACTTAAGATACACTTTGCGACACAAGTGATGAAATTAATGAAAAAATGCTCAGGACTTGGGGAATGTATCTAATGCATGTAGGTATGATGGATAGAACATAGTAGTCCATGAAAATGCATCATAACTACCCTTCATGAATGTACTAATGACTCCCTTTTACTAGGTGCAATACTTGCCTTAGCAAAAGGTGATAGTAAGAAAAAGTAAAATGACACATGCAAATGCTAACACAAGTGAAAGAGACAGATGTTATAGAAAATATAACAAAAGAGTGTCACTTTTAAAAGTGAAAAGCAAGAAAAATGATAGTCGCAAACTTGAAAGTGGCACTTATGAAAGCAAAGGTGTGTAAAAGTGGCCATTGGAAAAAATAACGTGATAAAAGAACAATTTCAATCAAAGTGAGGGGGATTATCAATGGAGAGTGCGCACTAATGATAGACATAGGTTGAACATTGTGTAGGCACTATTTTTATGGACTTCCATATGCCTGTTCAAGTTTGCGTAAAGGAGGTGTGCTTATTAATTCATGGAGGACTGAGCATGTGTGAGAAAGTGACTTTGACTCTTAGAGTCTGAGAAGAAGTCTTAAACACTTAATAAAACATCAATCAACAATGAAGTGACTATATAATGATAGATTGTAATATCCTTAGTAAGCTCCAAAATTCAAGTGTAAAATTTTTTTGGAGGGTTTTGATCACAATGTCAACAAAAGTGCATGTGATATTGATAAGCCATGGTATTGGCCCATCATCACAGTATTAAATTTTAAAAATATATATTAACCCAGCTCTTTATTGATAAGGTGATAATATTTATTAAAAATTTTCATGTACATTATGTAATTGAATGTTTCCATTGTTGAAATTAACTTTCTAGGTTTACATTTCATCATAGAAAAGAAAATCTATATTCAACATATGATGAAAGCAATATATCTACTAATGAGTTAATTAATTCAATTGTGTTATTTGTAAATCAATACATCATCTCTCTATAACTCATTTCCTATATGATGTTAATTTGAAGGTGAAGGCTTTTTCTTTAGGTGTTCTTCATGTAATCCCTATAAAAAAGAAAAACACGTGGTGTACAACAAGCTCAAGCTTGTAAGGTTGGGAAGCTCAACAAAGTTGAATGACTTACCTTAGGTTCAGAGACTTTGAAAGAGTTGTTCTCCAATGAAATGAACTTGATAAGTAATGGAAATGTTCACTTATAATTCCTATCAATAGAGATTATATCAATGAAGCAACAACATGTTTTGCAAAAATTTCATTAGAAACAAAGGGAGATGCCTAAGTACTAGAATAAGAATTGATAGATCTAGGTATATCTCTCATTATAAACCATAAATATCATTAAAAGAGGTAGTCACTATACGATCAAGATTTTTATCATCAGATAAAAGGGTAGAGACAATACTCAAGTGACATTTGGATTTCCTAGTAAGATGAGATGTCGAGTAAATAAAATCTCTTCCTATGTTATCTTCGAAACTAAGGTTCGAATATAGGTAGGACCCCTAAAAACTAGGCACATAATTAAGGGTATTATTTCCTAGTTTTGTTTCACCCAACTTGAATGAGGTAGGTAGTTTATATCATAGGAAATCAATATTTACTATGTTAGGTTAGAGATGAAAAAAATCTCCCTCTCCACCTAGTTGATTTTTATATAATCAAACCCCATGAAATATCTTAAATAAATTTAGATTTAGATAAAAATATGATGAAGAAGGTGGTATAGAAACATTCCCCATCACCAAATTGGTTCTTTAGATCCAAAGAGTTAAAGTTTAATAAATGTCCTAGTTAATGCCCCAACTAATGCATTCATTATACTTACAAGGAAATATAATGTAGTATATTTTAAAATAAAAATTAACTAAATAGTTTCTAAGACTAATATCTCGATTTCAACAATATCATTTCAAATCACAATATTTGTGCACATAGAAAAACATAAAATCTTTCCCTAATTTAAATTTTAAATTATGAGAAAGAAAACTTGAATAAAATTTGAGGGGGAAAAAAATGTATATTAATATGAATTGATTAATAACCATTCCTACTAAAAATGAAAAATAGTAACACACACACACACCCTAAAATCCTTTCCAACCATTGTTAAAAGGAGGTGGTTACTATGTTGACCCAAGTTCCAAGGTGTCATTATGGAAATGGGGTATAAAAATTTTAGTCTTTTCAACTAATTTAAAGCCTTGATTTATCATTACTATTATGTTTGTCTCATCAAGATGATTCAAGTGATATAAAAAATTGCTTCAATCTGACCTATGGATTGAAAGTCGTAAATAATTGAGTTCAAACAAATCAGAAGGTGATATGTTTCCCTTTTGCCACATGGCATCCGCATGGCAGTGCTAATCGACCTCTCAACGTCACTTGGATAGTGTGTATTAGCTGCATGTATATTTATTTAACCATCCAACCCATTCTTGCTCACCTTATATTAAAATATGCATTTATAGGGTTATTTGATATGCATCAGTTGATGGCAACGTTACCATTACCTGGGCTTTGTTACCCATCCCTTGTCATTTGTACATTCAATTTTTTCTCCAAGGGTGGCCTTGCAGGCTGACCTATAAGGTGGTTATACCATCACACCAATGGTTATAATGTGAGGCTTACATGTGTGCCACCATATCCCAGCCTTATGTCATCCTACTCCCTCCAAAGCGTGTTTTACCTTTTAACTTTTTGGGAACAGGGATCCATGGTCCTATGTGCATTGTGGTCTAGCACCTCTCTACATAGTCATTGCTCAAGATTCATAACACTCTTTCTCATACCATGATAACCTAGCCCTATGTCATCCCGAGCATCTCATCCAGAACTCCTTTGGATTTCCTCCAGGGAGAGTCTTCTAGGATGAGTTGTCCGATGGGGACCTCTCACACTGAAACTCCACCAATTACTAAATATTTCATTTCCAACTCTTCCCGGGCTTGCATCATCCAAATTGTTATCCTTTGTGTGAAAATTTATATGGCTTCCAGGATGCAACCCTCTGGGATTACGTCATATTGGATTTCTTGTGAGCCATCGTTCTTCTCATGCTTAATCTTAGCTACTCGATTATGCAATGCCCATTCTTGGCCATTGGTTATAGTTATATGTCAAACATTTGGACTAAGGTAAGGTTGTGTATTAATGATAGGCATCCAAATAACGCTCCATCCTGTACACCTTCTCATGCTATAATGAGATGAGTTTGGGCTACGATACAATAAGGGAATCCTATTGTACTAACACATAAGTATGTGTCGTCGAGGATTTGGTAGTATTGTCTAAAGCTTGGATCACAAAAGTCACTTAGAGATGATTATGCAAATCTCTATCATTGTTTGGCCATATTTTTTCTATAACAGTTTGGACCTGTGGTAGAGTTTGATTCTTTCTCTTGGGGTCCTATGAAGCATGCATGGTGTTATCCCTCTAGAGCTTTCTACAAGAATACCATCTTATGGTGTTATCCCTCTAGAGTAAATTTTCAATGAGATAATATATGGACTTTCTCCCTCCTATATGATGGACCAATATTGGATAATAAACAAACAAAATAGCATGAAATTATTAACAAATTCTGGAGCTCCACTGATTGAGAAAATCTAGGAATGTGTTCCCTCTCATTTAATGGAGAGTCCTAGTGTTGTGAACTAGATCCACTATTTGATGGATTTTAGAGGGGGAAACCTTCCTTCTTTCAAGGAGAATGCTTCCTCATCACTTTGTATAAGTAAAAATTCTAATTTCCCTCTAGGGGCATGTAATTTTTAGTCTTATTGTGGAGAAAACTTGTTATTTAGCAATTCCACTTTCATTTCTAGCAGGAATGTACTTGGATTGATTCAGATAATGTAGTTTGGTGTCATTTTTAGCTTCTAAAGTTTGGTTTCCTCCATAGGAATTTGAGTATCTTTAGGCCTGGCCATCCCAAGAGCCTCAGAGCCTTGTTGTACAATTTATTTATTTCCTTTGAATGTATTTTTCACTTGCATCTCTTATTTTTGCATTTACTATTTATGCTTCTTTTATTGTAGGTTACGTTGGTTAAATGGTTGAAGTGAGTCTTCTTGTAAGTTATTTATAGATTCTCAAGCATGATGCATCCTTATAAATATTGCCATTATGATATAGGTGTTTTCCTTTATGGCTACTCACACAGATGACAGTTCATAGTGCAACAGGTTAACAACAAAGGATTACAGATTTGACTCCAGAGATTGAAGAAAGAGAGTGGTTTAATAAGTATACGCTTGTTCACTTTGTCCAAGCAGTGTATACACGCAGGTTAAAGAATAAAAGGAGCGTATATGTATACATGCACTTTCATAGAAGGAAAAGAGCGTATGAGATGGAAAATCAAGATTTTGGTCCAAGGTATTGGTCTGAGGTATTTGGTCCAAGGTATTGGTCCGAGCTATTGGTGTGAAGTATTTAGTCCAAGGTATTAGTCCTAAGTGGTTTTTCTCCAAGGTACTCAGGAAGGCCTAAAAATATATAAGGCGGAGAAGATCATTAGGCTAAGGTATGCAAGTATTGAATATCTGATGAATTGTTAGATCAAATATGCAGGTTGTTGAAAATAATACTGAGAGGGGGGGTGAATCAGTATTATCAGGATAATTATTCTTTTTCAAAAACAACTGATATACGCTAAAACTTGCCTATGTACGCAGATATGCAGAAGAAAACCCGCGTATACAGAACATACTTTTATTTTACTTAATATTTCTGATGATGATTGTTAATCAGTGATGCAAAATCCAATAACAGTATCCAGAGACAGTAAAACAGAGCAGAAAGACAATCAGACACACGAACACAAGATATAAGGTGGAAACCCAATGTGGGTGAAAACCACCTGCTGCAATTCGTCTCTATCTTCCTTT
>APFE030359942.1:55082-65270 GCA_000404065.3 Pinus taeda
TTTTATGACGTACTTCTGAATAAAATGTGGGATCCTTTTCCAATTTTTCTTGAATTCTCGAGAGACGAAAATTCCCAATCGAATGAAACATTTTGAAACCTTTTCTACAGATAAAAAAAGTCCCAATATGATAATCATAACCTGACAATGTAGATTGCATGCACCCAACTAAATATGAATTTTGCATGCTTTTATTCATTGACAAATATCTCTTCCTACTTTCTAATGCGAATTTGAAATCCATATGTTTCAAGCAATCTTTTTGGCAACATTCACTTGAAATGAGAGCACTGATAATCATCGAGAGGGAATGGGAGCGAGGCGCTAATGGCAATGGAATACAGCTAGGGCTTTGCACAGACCTGCGGTGGCAGGCTGCACTGCTCTGCGTCGCTCAGACCTAACAGTGGCAGCGCTCAGATTGGACGGAGTCTGGTCGTAACGATCCAATGGACTCCCCGCTGGGGGAGGGCACAGAGGTGCCGCTCGGCGACAGAAACCAACAAGGACCTGTGGTCAATCCCGATGACGTCTCATCCAATAACACAATAGCAGAGGAAACGCAGAACACAAAGAGTAACACAGCTCATACGGTAAGATCTTCTACTTGCAAACCTGTTGCTGCTCGTAGGCCAGAAGTAGAATTACCAAGCCATCAAATCAATGCTCGTATACAGTTTATGAGAGACCATGCCCTCATAGGCAAATTTATGGGACTCTGGCCCACAGAAAGGGCTCTAAGAAACTGGATCAATAGCAAATGGCGACCAAAGGGAGAAATCACCCTACTAATAGGGCCAAAAGGCTTCTTCACAGCCATATTCAACTGTCTGGAAGATAGAAACAGATTATTTGAAGGAGGGCCTTACTTCTTCAACTCGGCAGGACTATTCCTTAGAGAATGGAAGGCTAGATTCAACCCAGATATGGAAGATCTAAGTTATGCACCAGTTTGGATTCGATTATACTCATTACCATGGGAGTATTGGGAGGAGGACTCGTTAAAAGCCCTTGGATCAGCGCTGGGTGATTTTGTCAAAGTCGCTGAAGAAACAAAGGTTGTGAGATACACCACCTATGCCTCTTATGCCAGGATCTGCATCTATATGGACCTGAAACAACCTCTTCCAGATACGGTGCACCTTTTTCATGAAGACCATGACTGGATCCAGGTCATCGACTATGAGCATGTCCCATTCCGCTGCCGGAGGTGTCATACTCTGGGACATCCCTTCAGAGATTGCCCATTAAACATCAAGCCTAAAGCTCCAAGTAAACAAGAACCACAAACTCAGGATGGGTTCACCAAAGTTACAAACTGGAGATGCGGGAACAAAAAGTCTACTGCTACACCAAAAGTTACACCAGAGCCTGAAGAGAAGTCTCAAACATCCACAAGTAACAGCTTCGGGATTCTGGCGTAAGAGGGACAACTGGAAGAGGCCAGATTGGACACAACGACACTCAAATCCACCAAGCCAGGAGCATCAAAGAAAAACCAGGAAGGAGACAAAACCAAGCCAGCTACAGAAACTTGGACTAACCCGGATATGGATATAGACAACCCATCCTACGGCAAGGATAAGGGAAAGGAAGCAGAAGGCAGCACTCAGGATGCACAGTTTATGGAAGATGACAGTGAACCAATTGATATTGGGGAACTTGACATTCTTGGACTGGAACAAGCTTGCAAATCAGGTAACTTTGACAAAATCCCTGAAACACAAGTAGACAATCTAGTAGAAATTCTGAATAAAGCTCAAAAGAAATATTCACTCGGGATCCAAACAGGCAGTCAATGGGATGGTAAATTTGTATACAAAGACAACAAAAAGAGAGGTAGAAAGACATCTCTTGAAAGAACAATCAAGATTGGAGAGGTATTGGTGGAGTCAGGCAGATATGCCAAACTCACCAAATACTACAACACCAACCCCAAAACTTCTAAATGAAGTTGATTTCCTGGAATATTAGGGGGCTCAATAGCCCCAGGAAGGGGAAACTCCTAAAAAATTTGATAATGGAAGACAAACCAACCATTTTATTTCTACAGGAAACAAAATGCAACACGATAATCTTGGAAAGAATCGCAGCCACAGCTTGGCCAGGAGGACAAGTCACAACTGTAGATGCACAAGGGGCTTCTGGAGGACTGGCAATCCTCTGGGATGGGGGGAAAATACAACTAGACAATGTCCATGCAAACAAGAATTTCATACAGGCAGTCTTTCATCTTCTGGGCACAAACATCCATGGCCACATTACTAACGTTTACTTCCCACAAGATGGACCACAGAAAGCGGCAATCCTAGAGACTATATCACAGCTCAACTATGACAGAACATATCCGCTATGGGTAACGGGAGGCGATTTCAATATGATAGCCTCAACAGAAGAAAAACAAGGAGGAAGATGCAGAATCAACAGAGATGGCACACTACTCAAAGATTTTGTTCAAAATAACTGGCTGATCGATGTGCCCACAGCTAATGGCCTTTACACATGGACGAACAAACGGGTAGCCCCTCTGCAAATCGCGTCCTATCTAGATAGATTTCTAATATCTGACAACGCCATCCATATCGGAGGAGAATTCACGGCGCACATTATTCCTTTTTCAGGATCGGACCACTGGCCCATTGAACTGTACTGGAATCGGCCAGGAAATAGCATCAAACGGCCATTCCTCTTTGAAGCTTTCTGGTTTTCCCATCCAAAATTCAAGGAATTCATCTACAAGACATGGCAGAATTGCAATCCAATTGAATATACCAAAATGGCAAGATTCCAAAAAAAGCTGAAGATGCTCAAGGCAGAAATCAAGCGTTGGAACAAAGCTACATTTGGCAACATTTTAAAGGAAAAAGAACAGCTTATCTAGGAAATCAAAAAGACGCAACAGCGAATAATCTCAGAGGGGCGTTTAGAAGATCTCGCACAAAAAGAACAAGATATGGAAAACAAACTTCTAGAATAGGAGAGACAGGAGGAGGTTCTATGGTGATAGAAATCAAGAATCTGATGGCTAAGGGAGGGCGAGAAAAATACCAAGTTCTTCCACAAATCGACAGTACAAAGGAGAATGAGAAATCAAATATCACAAGTAACCAATGCTCAGGGAGAAAAAGTTGAAACCCAGGAAGGGATTGAACAAGAATTTATACACTACTTCAGGAAATGAGCAAGGAGCCAAATATCAATAGAGCAGAAGCAATAGACAGCATCACAAGGCATATTCCGTGTATCATCACAGAGGAGAAAAATACCCTGCTTCTCAAGCCGATCAGCCTTCAGGAAGTGGAAACAGCTGTTAATTCCCTTAAAGCAGGTAAAGCACCTGGTCCTGACGGTTTCACGTCAAATTTCTTTCAGTACTTCTGGGAGTTAATAAAATGGGAAGTGTGGCAAGTGGTCGAAGAATCTCGCAACATGCGATGGATGTATCCGAGCTTAAATGCAACATTCATCGCTCTAATACCTAAATCGGAGGAGTCCAACATGCCTGATAAGTATAGACCCATAGCCCTATGCAATATTATCTACAAGATTGTATCCAAGGTAGTGGCGCTGAGGTTAAAACCGGTGCTTCCTTTCATCATCTCTCCAGAACAGTCTGGCTACGTTGAGGGACGTCAAATAACAGATGGGATAATCCTTACTCATGAGATCATCCACTCCCTCATGCAATAAAAAAAACCAGGTATGCTTCTTAAAATTGATCTCTCAAAAGCTTTTGATAGTATAAGCTGGGAATATATGCAAAAGATATTAAAGGCTTTTGGCTTTCACAATGCTTGGATCCGATGGATTAGTAGTCTCATCGCTTCTACCTTTTTTTCAATCCTCATAAATGGCATTCCAACCTCAACCTTTCGCTCCTCAAGAGGTATCAGACAAGGTGACCCCCTATCGCCTTTTCTATTCATAATAATGGCAGAAGGCCTAGGTCGATGCATCAAAAATGCTATCCTCTCTCATGATCTCAAAGGCATTACCCTCCACCAAGCCCCCACGATCTCCCACCAGCAATTTGTAGACGACAACATGATTTTTGGGTACTCCTCGGTTCAAGAAGCCCGAACTTTAAATTCTTTGCTTCTTCTCTTCTCTAAAGCTTCGGGAGCCCTTATTAACAAAGTAAAATCCCAGATCTTTTTCTTCAATACCCATCCAACCACCCAGCGAGCCATAGCCCGCATTCTTGGCTTCTCCATTGCTTCCCTGCCTTCCAAATACCTTGGAGCCCCTCTCTTTCCGTATGCTAGGAAGCACTCCTCTTGGACCTCTCTTCTTGAAAAATTGGAGGCAAAATTATCTCTCTGGACTCATCGATCCCTAAATATGACCAGTTGGCTTGTGCTCATTAAAGTGGTCCTGCAATCGATGCCGCTTTACCTATTTTCCATTCTGGCTGCACCAAAATGGGTCCTAAAAGCCATCAAAAAATTACAGAGAAACTTCCTATGGGGCAGTTCTGGACCAAATAGGAAATGGGCGTTGGTCAAATGGGAGAAAGCATGTCTCCCAAAAATAGGAGGAGGAATTGGCCTCCGAGATCCTGAACACAGCAATAGGATCATGGGAGCAAAAATATGGTGGAAATGGTTATCCTATCCGGGCACACAATGGGAAAAAGTATGGACAGCTAAATATGCAAACAACTTACCATTGGAGGAGCGCATAAGAATGACAAAAATCAGTAAAGGTTCAGCAATATGGAATTTAGCACTATTAAACAGGGATCTCATACAAAAACATAGCTTTTGGGAAGTAAAGAACGGATGTACAGCTCGCTTCTGGACAGACTCATGGCAGCAACTCCCGAGTATAACCAATATCATCCAAGACATCCCCAATCAGGATATCGATCAACAGGGAAAGATCAATCAATTTTGGGTAACAAATAATACCTCAGACCACCGCGAATGGAAGGAAGCCAGCGCCATCTTACCCCACATTCCAAAGGAGGTTCAAATAGCTCTAGCAGAGGAGCTAAAAAAGAGAAAAATCATCAAGGAGATAGGCCAAGATAAACTAAGATGGGGACATGCAGAGAAAGGGACATTTACATCCAAGGAAGCCTACCAAATCATCATAAAAGGTCACTACATCAAAGACAAAATATGGGAGAGAATTTGGAGACCTCCCATATGGCCGAAGATATCCACCTTTCTATGGTTCCTAACTCATAATAGAATACTTACTTGGGATAATCTCAGAAAAAGGAAATTTGCAGGACCTTCAATATGCCTCAATTGCAAAATGGAGGAAGAATCAGCAGCACATCTTATGCAATTATGTCCCATCAATAGAAGAATATGGGAGAAAGTTTCATTTCGATGCCAAAAGGAAGGAAGAGTTATGGGTGACATAAACAACACCTTACGATCCTGGCCCCAACAGCCATATCAATGCAACATCCTCAACACTCTATGGCAAATCATCCCAGGCACAGTAATGTGGAACATTTGGAAAGAACGGAATCGGAGAATATTCAAAAATCAGGCCATGGAGTTGAAGCAAGTATGGACAATCATACATAAGAACCTTTAGGAAACCCTCTCGACTAAAGGCTGGTCCCAGGAGGATTTCCCTTCCAGCAGTCAAGAGTAAGCCATATGGAACAATTGGCAATTCCAAATCATTCCTCCTAACTCATCTCAAGGCTCCCCTGTTACAAAGAAAAATACGCCCACCAACTGGGAACCTCCCCCTACAAATACATACATACTCAACTTTGATGGAGCATCTAAAGGAAACCCAGGCATCACAGGATATGGAGGAGTGATAAGAAACTCTCAGGGCATCCCGCTTAGAGTTTAATTTGGATCCATAGGATGGAATACAAACAATGCAGCAGAACTGGAAGGCCTTTGGAGAGGATTACAACTTGCTCAAAATCAGAGATACACTCCCCTCATAGCAGAAGGAGACTCTCAAATCATCATTAACATGGCCACTAAGATACAGCAAGGCTCAGAAGCACAGAAAGTTAGTAGGAGTTGGAGGATGGCAACTAGGCTTGAATCTCTCCAGACTTGGTTACAGAACAACAAAGCCACATCCTTTAAGCACACCAGGCGCAAAGGGAACAAGGCAGCGAACTTCCTAGCCAATTTAGGGGTAGAGCAAGGAAAGGAGCACCATGAAGGACACCTACAGGACATTGCTTCGGAAACTGATTGGACAACCTTACAGGAGATTCTTAAAGGTGATATGCAGATAGAAGAAGAGGCTTACCTGGATGCGGGTGACACCTTGTTTAACGAGAGCCATGTGACAGCCACGAGTCGCGTCCTGCGAGAAGGCCACTTGACAACGCGCAATGAAGAGCATTAAAGATGCTTTCAATGGCATTCAATGCCATTCCCATCGTCAGACGTCCCAAGGAATTTACAAGGGAACAGCCAGAATGTCCAGGCGCGGAAGTTTAATGTCGAACTGCTTGTCTGAACAGGCGCGGAATTGCAGTTCAATTCTGCACGCAAATGGTAGCTTGTTGAGAGAGAAGGAGGGTGCTAGAGTGGGTAAGCCTCTGTGCAAACCCAGGCTCTGGACAAGAAGGCAAAATCACTCACGGTTTCGAGGGAAGACTGAGGTAGGCGCCTTCCTGATACTGCACATCTCGGAGGTGAGAACAGTTCAATTCCTCAAGGCAAAGGGGAGTAAGGCAAAGCCTGAAATCTCGGGTCAGCATTTAAAAGTGTCAGAGCAACATAGGCTTAAGATGGCTCCCAGAGGCCACGCTACACCACGCCGTGGGCGGAACCATAGTCAGAGGGGGCAACTTGGAGGCAGAGGAGTTCACAGCCCACGACGTGTCTCCCCGCTGGCATATGCCTCACCTAGCTCTCCTGGGTCTTATGATTCAGATTACGACATCAGAAATTCGGTGCAGACAGTTAAGTTTAAGTACCACCGACGCACCAACAGGCCCATCGTCTCAGCATTAATCACTGTGGTTTTCGCGGAGGAAGACGACGAAGAAGGTAGTGGAAGGGAGGTTTCAGAGGAGCAGGAGCCAAGTACAAACAATTCCTCTCAAAGTAGGGGCAAAGACGATAGTTCTTACCTCCCTTCCTCTCAGAGCAGGCTCGAAGAGGAAAGTACAGGCGTTCAATCGGAAGAACAGACTCAGTCCCTCCGCGAAATTTGCAGTTTAATGGACACGGAAATTATAAACCCGGTTCAGCATACGGTGACGCCCCTCCAAGCAATGGACGCTCCAGAGCATGACAAGAAACCTGCCCGCTTCTTCGGCAATGTCCTCTACCCAATCCTCCCGCCAGGAATTCAAAGGCTTGAGGACATACCGAGTGGTATGGAAGTGGTATGTGTACTAGACCCAGAACGGGAGGCAGCTGAATGGGAGGCAGAGCATCGGGTTGCAGAGAACCAGGCGGAAGGCAAGGCGGGTAAGGACTAAGACTTATATTCTGAGGATTTTCCGTCTATTTTTTGATATGTTTTGCGACCAATGCACAGTTCGGGAGAAGCGCCCAGTAAGCAGAATCCATGACGCGGTGTCTTCAAACCAGAGTCCCCTCTTGTCTTGCAGGCACCTATGCTCTATATATTTTGACTATGCTTTCGCTTTTTGTTAAAATTCCAAGCTATCACGCACAAATCTTTAGTCTGGAATTGTTATTTTGAAGAAAGCTATTATGTCATTGTCTGTTACAGCCTTGAATAGTTTATGTATTGCTATCAGGCCCTCCCCTCTAAGCAGGGCAGATTTTGTATGGGAAAACTTGACAGAGAGTTGTTTAATCGCTCTCAGAGGCATCGACCTCTTGTACATATTTTTTCTATTTTCTTAATATAATTAGTTTAGTATTTGCCCAGAAAAAAAAGAAACGAGAGCACTGATAGAACTTCTTTTCATCAGATATTCTGCTCTACCCCTTGTATAACTAGAACAACTTGCATTGATACGAAAAGGTCTGTTCCTACTCCTTGATACAATATTTCTTGGCAACATCTCTATCATTTAATCATCATTTGTATAGGGCTTTTCATCATCATTAAGAGGAATGTTATCCACACTATGATCAGCTCTGCTTTTCAAATATTGACTTGGAGGATATTCTTCATCTTCCGCTTCTTCAGTGCTACTGTCGTAGTCCTTAGAATTAAGATTGAATGGAAAATCTGACTCGATGTTTAATGGATATTCTTCCTCATATGCATTGCTAGTGCTACTCTCATAGTCCATAGAATTAGGACTACGTTGAAAATGTGGCTGTTTACTTATTGAAGATGCTTGTCACTGCTACCTTTATACTCATTAGAATTAGGACTAAGTGCATCATCCTGTCCTTCATCACTGCTGCTCTCATAGTCCTTAGAATTAGGACTAAGAGAACACAGTGACATTCCATTCTTTTGAAATTCATCTTCACACTCTTCATAACTATTGCTCTTGTAGTCCGCAGAATTAGGACTAAGTGGACATTGTGGTACTCCAATCTTTTGAAATTCATCATCCCACTCTTCATCACTGCTGCTCTCATAGTTCTTAGAATTTGGACTAACTGGACACCGTGACACTCCATACTTTTGAAAATCAACATCATGCTTTTCATCACTACTGCTCTCATAGTCCTTAGAATTAGGACTAAGTGGACACTTTGACACTCCATACTTTTGAAAATAAGCATCATGCTTTTCATCACCGCTGCTCTCATAGTCTTCAGAATTAGGACTAAGTGGACACCGTGACACTCCATTCTTTTGAAAATTTCCATCATGCGCTTCAAAACTGCTACTCTCATAGTCCGCAGAATTAGGACTAAGTGGACACCGTGACACTCCCTTCTTTTGAACTTCACCATTATGCTCTTCAAAGTTATTGCTCTCATAGTCTTCGGAATTAGGACTAAGTGGACACCGTGACACTCCATTATTTTGAACTTCACCATCATGCTCTTCAAAACTACTACTCTCATAGTCCGCAGAATTAGGACTAAGTGGACACCGTGACACTCCCTTCTTTTGAACTTCACCATTATGCTCTTCAAAACTGTTGCTCTCATATTCCTTGGAATTAGGACTAAGTGGACACCGTGACCCTCCATTCTTTTGAACTTCACCATCATGCTCTTCAAAACTGCTACTCTCATAGTCCTCAGAATTAGGACTAAGTGGACATCGTGGCACTCCGTTCTTCTGAACTTCACCATCATGCTCTTCATCATTGTGGCTTTCATAGTCCTTAGAAGTAGGACTAAGTGGAATCTGTGACTCTTTATTTATTTGAAATTCTCCATCCCCTCTTTCATCAGTGCTGATCTCATAGTCCTTAGAATCAGGACTAAGTGGAAGAATTGATTTTCTATTCATAGTGGAATAATTCCCGCTATATTCATCAATATGAATAGAGTTGTTACGCGATGAAGAAGTTGATGGTGTATAAATCGAAACTTCACTATCAGAACAATCCATCCCTTTCAAATGGAAGATGTTGAATGATACAAATGGAGAGTCTCCTAAAGATATTATATAGCTTAAAGAATGAAATTTTCCCTCCAAAAAATTTCGCGAAAATATTTCCCTCCAAAAAGTTTCGCGAAAATATTTCCTCCAAAAAGCCTGTTAAATTTATTTACCTTCATTACTTTGTTCTGCAATTTATTGAAAAATGTAAACTAAATTTTTTTATGAAATCATAATTAAAATTGTACACTACAACTTCTACATTAATTATTATAATAGTTAAACCATATAATATTCGCTTTCCAATACTACAATATTTACTTTATAAAATTTTAAAACAAATTATCCCACATTCAACCCATTGTAAAACAAATCTATAATATTCACTTTATAATATTGTAAAACAAATTATCCCATCTTAACCGTACAGTAAAACATCTCCGTAACTTCACTTATATATTAAAATTTCAATATCACTATTGCTCACATCACATCCAGGCTTTCTGAAAATCATTGAAAGACTCGTGAATTTGTGGAGCAGCTAAATCGCTATCAACAACAATCGCTACCAACAACATATTCAACGAAGAATTCTCGCAATTAAAAGGTAAGTTTTTTCCTTGAAAAACTCTATATTAAATTAGTTTAATGAGTTTTTTTTTAAATTAATAAGTTTCCCAGGCCAAAATAACAATTACATCCATCGTGAGCTTGGTGGGCCTGGTCAACCTCATTTGCTTAATACCCATGGGT